>APFE031679956.1:41288-88850 GCA_000404065.3 Pinus taeda | reverse complement strand
AAGACAACATTTATTCATAGGGATCTAGAAAAAGAGATGTACATGAAGCAACCTAGAGGCTTTGCGATGAATGGTAAGAAATAACTGGTATGAAAGTTAAAAAGGTCTCTATATGGGTTAAAACAGTCACCAAGGATGTTATATCAGAAATTTGATACATTTATACGGGAATTTGGCTTCACTAGAAGAAAAATAGATCATTGTGTGTATTTTAAATTAATTGGTGACCATGTTATTTATCTGGTTTTGTATGTGGATGATATGTTTCTAGTTGGAAATGACAAAGAAATTATCCAGGATTTGAAGACCCAATTGTCCTCCAAATTCAACAAGAAAGATCTTGGTGCTGCAAAGTATATTTTGGGCATGGAAATTAAACGAGATCGGGCGAAGAGGAATCTATGGTTAAACTAGAAGAAGTATGTCGAGATAATACTATAGAGGTTTAATATGCAGGATAGTAAATCGGTGAAGGTTCCTATTCCTGTAGGTGTAAAGTTATCTATTGAACAGTGCCCCAAGACATAAGAAGAGGAAGAGGACATTTCTCGTGTTCCATATGCAAGTGCAGACGATAGCCTAATGTATGCAATGGTCAGTACTAGAAAATACATTGCACATGCAGTGGGAGTATTAAGCAGGTTTATGTCAAAACCAGGGAAGGAGCATTAGATAGCAATGAAGCGGGTTTTTAGGTATTTGTGTGGCACTAGTGATTATGGTTTTTGCTACCAATGAAGACCGGGATTGGATAAAGTTTTGGACATCCGTGGCTTTGTTGATACAGACTGGGCTAGAGATTTGGATCAGAGAATATCAACAAGTGGGTATGTGTTTAACCTATTTGGAGGTGCAGTCAGTTGGATGAGTAAGAGATATTCTGTAGTGGCACTTTCAACTACAGAGGCAGACTACATGGCAGCCACTCATGCAAGAAAGGAAGTAGTTTGATTTCAGATATTATGTTCAAGTATGGGGTTTGTACAAAAAGCTATAAGAATAGACTATGATAGCCAAAGTGCAATTTTCTTGGCAAAGAACCCTGCTTATCATTCAAAGACAAAACACATTGATGTTAAGTATCACTTTGTGAGGGATATGGTTGAGGACAAAAAGGTGTTGTTGGTAAAGGCAGACAATTTGAAGAATACTGGAGATGCATTAACAAAGTCTATGAGAAATAAGAATTTCTTTTGCTGTAGAGAAACAATGGGCATTGCAGGGTTGGATCACTGACTAAGCTCTCTTGTGGCCCCTTGTGGAAAGAAAACAACAAGTGGGAGAATGTTGGCTTGTGTTATTATAGGGTTTCGAGAATGTTGGGAAATTTTTTTGGACCCTGTATTAGGTGGGTGGACCTATCTATGGTTTAGTGCATGGATTTCGCACATGGTTTTGGGCATGATGGTTTACTGTCCATCGTATTTTGTAGATCCAATCAAGGGAACTGCGGGTATGTTCTAATCCAGGGTTAATGGATTAGAGTTTATAGATGCTTCGGCATGTATATATATGTATTATAACATTGAAAGGAACATAATGAAAAATAAATCTGTTAGTCCCGATTTTGGGAGCCAGGGGAAAATATTTGTGTGTATTTGTTTTATGTTTTATGGTCTCACCATTATTTATTTTTTGTTTTTAGAATTTGTATGCAAGTAATTTATGTATGAGGTTAGAACCTACATTGCAGGAGGCCAAGAATTATTGTCTAGGAGGCCAAGAATTATTGTCTAGGAGGCCAAGAATTTCAAACTAGTGTTCTAGGGTTGAAGGTTAAATTTGAAGAAGAAATTTCAGCTGAATCAATTTTTTTTTTAATTATAGTGGCAATTTGACTTGGTCTTGGAGAAGGCTTGGTCAAGGGTCTAGTTCTTGGAATTTGTCAATTGAAGATTCTATAAGAAGAACAATTCATGTGAGTTTTCCTCTCAAAGTTTGGAGAGGTTTTGGCCGTGGATGATTGCCTATATATTTTTTCTTTTATCTTATTGTTCTCTATATTTTGGTAATTGTTTGATGAAGAAGAACACTAATAATAATCAAGTATAAGAAGAAGCTAATGAAGTAAAGTAAAAATACATCATAAACAATTATCAAGTAAGAGAAATTGTTAGGTCCCTATACTACTAGCGTAACCCCTTATTGTTATCAGTGCAAGCCCCTTATTGTATTAGTGTGCCCATATAGTCCCCATGCTTTTATTATTATGCCCCATAGAAGCCCATTATTGTTATTGTTGTGCCCCTACAATATTATTGTTATCTGTGATCTAATTGTATTGGGACCCCTTACACTCCTATATATAGAAAGGAGGTCTTTTCATTTGTATCATCCAAGAATTGTTCGTTTGTGTAATGTAAAGTAGGTTCCCCCCCGAAGAGGTTGATTTTGAAGTCATTAATCTATCTTTTCTATCTTTTTGTTAGTTTTTTTCTAACAAAAATAACCTACACTTGTTGCCCCTAGATTTCTTGACACGACACATGGTTATGCCTACAATAGAGAACTAGGGGCATGAAAGGTTTTAAATGGAATTAAGACCCTACAATCCAGCAAAGAGGTTTAGAACCTAGAGTTTTAGTTGAAGGTCATAACACTTGGTCCATTTGTGGAAAACAAATAAAGGTGCCAAGGGAAAGGTGCTAAGGCATGAGAATAGTTGGAAAGTGGTCCAACCCTAGAACCTATATTAAAACCTTAAAGGAAAAGAAGTGGTCATTTATAAGAGGGTATTGTCAATGAGACACACGAGTGGGCCAGGTTGGGAGCCTACAAGTCAGTAAGTCTTAAGGAATTCTATTTAAAAATTACATGGGCATCAAGGCATCTAGGCTCCAACTCGATAGCAGCATATGTTTAATGACTTGTACAAGTCAATAACTTTTGGGCACTATGTGCCATATTTAGCAGTTACACTGAATTTCCTATATTCCATCAGTTGTATGCAGACATAGATGAGTTGGCTAATGGTTAAGAGCTTAGCGCCTCTAAGCATGATGAGTCAGAAGATGATTAAATGCACATAGTAAGGTTGGTGCCACTGGATTAATGGAAACTATAAAAAAAATGTTGTTTAAATAAGGAAACGACCACGATTGCCAAAAATGAATTAATGTAGTCAGTCTCAAACAATAACAAGAAACCTCTAATCTTCCTTGCATGCGATGAGGAATTAATTGAAATATGGCTAATAGTAAAAGATCTAATTACATAGAACGATAAGCCATGCCTTTAGTGCACTCTGATCTCTGTGGGCAATCAAGAAGGATGGGGGTATTACTTCAACGCTCCATTTGAACTAAGAATTAACTCCCAACATGGAGAATGTTTAGGTGTCCATTATGTGATTTAATGTAGTTGTAGTTGTTAATTGAACAAAGATCATTCTCAGAGATCAAAAATATTTAATGAGAAAGCCATTTGATGGAAAAACGAAATGGAGAGCCTTGTTGGAATTATGAGGTTAAATAAGAAAACATGTCCTACATAGCATTGGTATCCATGATGGTGCACACCCTTGGGTAGTGTGGATGTAAGTAGAGACCACATCGTTCACTATGTTGCAATAAAACAAAACCTAGGGTTTTTGTTGTGATGGTGGGGATGTAGAGTTGTTGTGTGCAACAATGCTTTTAGGTGATGTGTTGAGCGTAAGTGTGTGAACTAAAGGGTGACTAGTGCTAAGGGTTAACAATTATACCGAGCAATTGAGGGTCGAGACTGTAATTGGTTGAGAAGTAAAGAGTGAAATTAAAAGAAGAATTGTGGAGCAAAAGGAAAGTGTTGTGTGTAGCAGTTGTTCAGGTTTATATTTCTGAGCAATTGTATAGGCCTTTTTTTCTAGTTTGAAAATTGTATGAAAAGCATAACATGTGGTTAGAGCAGGTAGTGGCTTGAATTCATAAGAGGTTGGTGCCTGTTGGAAAGTAGTGGCTTACTATTTTCAAAGGTGTTGGGGCTTCATGTGAGTTGTTTCTCAAAAAACACTTTATGTATTTGAGTATTTTTTTAAATTACATAATATTAACAAACATATTGCTGGTTTTGTCCCTTTGGGTTGCCACGTAAAAATACTTGTGTCAATATATGTCTATTGCTCAAATTGATGGATTGTGTGGTCATTTGAATGTTTTACATTATTTTATGTATATTTTATAACAATTCTCATATAAGTAATTGATAAGAGTGAAAGAGAGTAAATAATTGAGCTTAAAGTTTTAAAATATTACTAATTATTGATTCACCCCCACTTAGTAATTCCTTATTTTGACAATTTGTATCACAGCCAAGTTCCTTTAGTAGAAGTTTAACCACTGGAAGATAGATCCATAAGGAATTATGTCTAGACAAGAGAGTCAAGATGCTTACTCAAGTAAGATACCAATATTTGATGGGAAAAACTATGCATTTTCGAAAGTTAGAAACAATTCTTATCTTATGTCCCTAGGAGTAGATGTTTGGAGCTCTGTGTTGACAGATTATGTTTTCCCTGCAGTGCCTTCTACTAATGAAAATGGTAGAAAGCGTATGGACATAATTCACATGCCATTATCTTTAGCCTTAGTCAATCTGAAATTGTAAAGGTTATGCATTGTATGTCTGCTAAGGAAGTATGGGTCAATCTCAATCAGAGTCATGAAGGAGATGAGAATGTCAAGAAGGCCAAACTTCAAACCTTCAATATGAGGTTTAAGGGCTTAAGAATGAGTGAAGAGGAAATCATAGCAAAGTATTTCCTCAACTTTTATGAAGTAAGCAATATGACCAGGAGACTTGGTGAAGCTATCAAAGAAGATATAATTATTCAAAAGGTCAAGATCTCTTCCTATGATATTTAATGCCAAAATCTTAGCCATTGAAGAGATGTCTAACTTGAAAAGCCTCACAATGGACCAACTACTTGGTACCCTCACAACCTATGAGATGAGAGTAAGAAAAGAGAAGATTGAACCAAAGGAGGCAACTTCCAAGGTGTCCAAAAGGCTACGAAGCACAAATATCTTCAAGATTGTTCTAGATATGAATATGATAAGGAACTGGCTCACTTCACTAGGAGACTAAAACATGGTTCAGGAAATTATAAAAGGAAGTTTCCCTTCAAATTCTTTGACTGTGGAAGAGTTGGACATTTTGAATCCAAGTTCCCTTACAAAGAAAATTAATAAAAGTCAAATTCTCATAAGTTAAAAGAAAAATCTTAAAGACATCAAAAGAAGAAATTCCTCAAGAAGAAGGGGCTCTACTCCAAATAAGATAGCTTGGCACCATAATATGATAGTGATAGCTCTTCAGAGGGAGAGTCAAATGAGTGTTTACTTATGGAACTTGAAGCTGGTTGGGCGGTTGGTTAACCACATATGTCGCTTGATCAAGAGTTACTTTAATTCTCGATTGAGAAAATTGAATATTGAATTTAAGCGCTCGATCAAGCATTTAAAGCTCTTGAAGTCCTAAAAATTACAGTTTCAACACCTCTTCTGTAGATTTCTCCACAACCCCATTTTGTACCCTATCATATTTAGGGCAGAATTTGTCCTTAAGTGGCAGAGATGATCACATTCAATTCGTGAAAGAATCCTCTATATGATAGCATATGAATTTGACACTTTCAAATTCATATGATATTTTTCATATAATTTCTTTTAAACATAGCATTTGAATTTTTTTTGCATAGTTTCAAAGGGGATGAATAAAAAAATCAATAACATAAAATATACACAATGAAAAAGTTTCAAAAAATACCACTATCTTTTTTTATGAGTCCTCTTCAAGAATGTACACTTGGTTTTTCAATTTTTTTAAAGAGTTGAAAAAAATATTACATGAATACATGTGTCTCCAAAATGCAATTGAAATATTACTTCACCAAGTTTGAAAAACAGTAAAAATTATAGTTTTGCATAAAAATTTATTTTTTTAACATGAAAACCTTAGTTCTCTCTATGTAGATCATGCCCATGTATATATTTTTTAAATTACACAATTTAGACTAAGTTATGCTACATGAACACACACATACCTCTTAACTTTTGTGAAAATTTCCAAGGACATATATTTCATTTAATGGAAAATTGAGAGATTAAACGACACTAATTTTTTTTGTAAAATATATCATTAGGAAAACAACTTAATTCTCCACATATTGTCTTTTTACTTCAAATCGAAATTCATAATTCTTATATGAATTTTGAAGTGTGCAATTCGATAAAAGAGGAAAAACTTGGAATTTCATCACCACATTTGGTCCATAAGTGTAACCCATCTTCATGCTTTCACCATTTTTCCAGTCACAAAAACATCAAGGTGTATCAAATGGATGTGAAGTCAAATTTTCTCAATGGATATTTGGAAGAAGAAGTGTACATTGAGTAGTCAGAAGGGTTCGTGCTAACACAAAACAAAGGGTTTGTCTACAAACTAAAAAAAGGCCTTATATAGGCTCAAATAGGCCCCTAGAGCTTGTTATGCTAGATTGGATAAATACCATAAAAAAAGGCTTTAAGAGGGGAACTTCAGATAGAAATCCATATGTAAACTTTGAATATGACCACCTACTGATTGTGGTAGTGTATGTAGATGACATAATCCTTGGTAGCGATCTAGAGCGGTTGGGACATCAATTTGCAAATTATATTCTGACAAAAAATGAGATATCCATGATGGGATAACTATCCTTTTCTCTTGAATTGCAAATTCTTTAATCAAATAATGGAATCTTCATCTCCCAATCCAAATATTTGCAAGAAACACTGAAGAAATTTGGACTGGAAGAACACAAGTCGGTTAAGACTCCTATGGTTGCTAGTTGTAAGTTATTGAAAGAAGACGACACACCTCTTGTAAATTAGTGATTCTACAAATTGATGACTAGAAGCCCACTTTACCTCACAACATCTAGACTAGACTTCATTATTGGGACAGTGTCCCCTACAATCAATTTTGGGGCAAAAACCCAAGTTCTGGGGAAGAAAGCCCAAGTTTTTGTTATGTAAAGTGTAAAGTCTCTAGAAGTTATGGTCGTGGAGCGTGTAGAGAGTAAAGTGTCATAAATGGTTTTTCCCTTCTTTTATGTAAGTTTTGTCAGCTTTAGTAGATCATTCATGGTCTGCGGACCATGGGATTGTATAAAAAGGATTTTAGAGGGTCTAAGGAAGTTCAGTTAAGTTCATCATATTGATGAAGACAAATGTAAAGGGTCATTAGAAGTAAAGAGTGAAGGTTCTTAGGGTAGAAGAGAGGCTCTGCAGCTGTGTGCAGAGGCCTAGAGTAGAGTCTGTAGCTGAGTGCTCAGACCCTTGCAGCTGAGTGTGCAGGGTAGTCTTGAGTCTATAAGCAGAACTGAAGTATTAATAAAGAGATTATTCCAGAAATATCTGTATTTTTCCATTCACTTATGTTATGAATGAATGCGTTTATGTTATGATGAATAATGGGGATATGATTTAATACTGTATTGATACGTGATTCTTCATGTTTTACATTATTATAAGAACGCAAGTAATAGTATCTGTTTATGTGAAATAATATCTTAATTCATGTTAAAGTTATCAAATACTTAAGCCGATCTGGGTAAATACAAAAGTAAGAGTAATCACAAAGGCACGTAAGTGGTTGATTCACCTGTTTAAGGTCCACAAAAGATAATCGTAGACCTTCGCGAAGGTCTAAATGTTGGTAAAAATAAGTTATATCGATAAGCCCTAAAGGCTTACTGATCTACATGAAGGCAGGTTTAGGGCATAAAATGACATCACGTTCATCTCTGGGTGCAAAAACTTGGTTCCAACACCCCCCCATATTACTTTGGGTGAGGCTTCAGTCCGCACTCTACGGGTTGATGCTAAAAGGGCTAGTAGTGTAGGGATCTATTTGGAAAACTTAACTCTGAAACTGGGTCAGGACCCACTAAGCCAACAATCATGCCAGAAGTAGGTTTGGTGGCCATATTTCAAGCCGATCCTCATGAAATTCATGTCATTGTTGCAAAAATAATTTTTAAATACTTGCAAGTCACAACAGACTATGGGTTGTGGTATTCTACGAGTAGAGAGCTTAAATTAAAGGCGTATATTGATTCTAATTTGGAAGGCAGCGTTGATGAAAAGAAGAGCACTTTTGGCACATCATTCTTTTTATGATATTACTTACTATCTTGGCTCAGCAAAAAACAAAACTCCATCTCTCTATCAATAGGTGAATCAAAGTTTATTGCAACTTCCACTTGATGCTCACAAATTCTATGGATGAAGAAGACCTTAAAGGCCATTAAGGTAGAGTTGATTGATCCAATTCCAATCATGTGTGATAACACTAGTGCTATAAACATTTCTAAAAATATTTTCATGCACTCAAAGGCCACGCACATTCTTATTAAGTTTCATTTCTTAAGAGAACAAGTTACTTCTAATGTTGTTCGACTTGAATAAGTGGACACTAAAGAGCAACTTGCAGAAATTTTCAATAAGCCACTAGTAAGAGAACCCTTTGTGTATTTCTGAGAACATATACGAGTGGTGACTCCTCCATCCAAATTAATTTGGATACTTTCTCTAATGCCCTTTCATCTTGGTGAGAATATAAAGGCTCGTTCTATCCTCCTGGAGAATGTATCTAGACACATAGGGGCACGAGAAGTTAGGCAACTTCAACAATAATGGACCCCTAGCCAACTCAGACACAAGTGGGTGAAGTTGTTCTCCTTGGGAATGGAAAACTCTATAAACCTTTTTCAAAATTATGAACTTTTTCTCAATTATCTCAATTATGAAATAATTATTATCTCATAGTTATAATATTTTGGCAAATTAATTATGAGAAATAAATCAATCATATAATTCCACCTTTTTATCATGGGATAAATCTCACATAAGTAAAAGAAAACATGAAAATGGATGCATTTTAGCCAAAAAACTAAGGTAAGTTGATTTTGGGTTTCTCTCACTATAATGGAGTGGAGAATAGCATTATAACATAGCCATAGTCAATTGGGGTTGAACCTCTAGTCCATATGACTTGGCTTTAGGGGGTCATTGGTCAACCACGTAGAGATGTGAGTATGTTGTCATATTTCATGTGGTTCCTAGTGAATTTTTTCATGTGTGACCTACAAACACTATGATTAGCCACCCAAAGTATCGTTTAAACCTTCCATATGGTAGCCATACATACTACCATGTCACCCATCCAAGTCATCTACTGACATCATCAAGTTGTCTTGAAAAGTTGACACTTTGTGCTAATATTAGGCCAAATCATCTACTGACATCAACATAGGGTTGATGTATCCCGCCCATGAGGTTACACTAGCCATTAATATCCATGCCTCCTAGAGCATAATCCATTGACCATTGTAGCCATTCCAACTATTTTATCCATCATACTCATACAAACATTTGTGAAGTTAAATGTATTATATTTCATGCATGTTGGGAACCAT
Source organism: Pinus taeda (assembly GCA_000404065.3). NCBI lineage: Eukaryota > Viridiplantae > Streptophyta > Pinopsida > Pinales > Pinaceae > Pinus > Pinus taeda. The sequence goes on along the minus strand of APFE031679956.1, from coordinate 79,411 downwards.
CTAACCATGATGTATACATCAATTTCCTAATGAAGTGAGATCCCCCATGAGAGTAGTATGAACTTTAATAAATTTTGGGTTTTATAACCAATATTTGTGTTTCAACCCCTATTTTCCATTTCCAATTTCAAATGACCGTGACTTCTCATCCAGGAGGACTTTTTCCAAGTGTGATACACCATTGGAATGGTCTCAAAGAGGACTATACAATCATAGATATTGTAGATTCATTTGGGCATTGAAACTTCAAAAAACGAATTAGGCTGCTATGACATCATCCGATGAGATACTTTCAATAGATAAGACTATCATATAACTTCCTTTGATTCATGAATGACACTAATATTTCCTTCGTATTCCCTTTTGGCATAAATGACAACATTATTTCCAACAATCTCCCCCTTTGTCATTGATGACAACACTACCAGACATTGTTGGTCATTGATGGCAATGGACTAAACTCCCCCTAACATGTTGCAAGGAACTCCCCCTATCACGTTGTTGGAAAGTCGTATTTATCTCCAAAATCCTTTCAATGCTTCAATATCTAAATTTTCTTCAAAAACTCCTACTGATTCAATGTCTTGTTTCTCTCCCCCTTTAAAATCAATGGCAAAGGTACATGCTAAGTATGGTTTCTTATAAGGTGAATGCTTGTTTATGTTGCATAATTGTTCCTATAATTTCCTATGGACTTGATATTCTTATTAATCATTATCCCCCTGATAATATACTTCCATGTCTTGCGAATCTCCTGCTATCAATAACCTCTCTTTTACAAAATCTTTAGGCTATGTACATCTTCTTTCTAAGCCATAGCTAAAATCTATGAATTATTCCTCCTTACTATGCAAATGATTTGATCTACAATATAAGGTCAAAAAATCTTAACATCCTTGGACTACTCAACTATCTTGTCAAATGGTAATACTCCCTTTATATATATGTGTAACATCATTTTCCTAGTCACCTTGATCTCTTCTATTAATGACTACGTCCTTGCTAATTATCATCATTCATGCATAATCATGCTTCTTCAAGTCTTATGTCAAAAAACTACATTCTTGAGGAATCCTTCACTAATGGATTACATCTAGGGGGTCATATCTAACCTTGGTTATTCTTGTTTCATTCTTTGTTCCTCGGTGTTCATTATTGAGTTAATAGAGAGTCCCTCTCCCTTGTGCCATCTCAAATTTGTCTAGAAGTCACGTGTTGTGTGTCCTTCATTATGACACTTGTAGCACTCTATATTGGGCTTGAACATTGGTAGAAATGACCCATGTGACCTATTGTCATAAATTCTAATTTAATTTTCTACATATATGAGAATGAGAATTTGATCTATCCTCTATAATGGACATAATCATCATATATTTTTCAATCCCTTACTTTGTGTCCAAATTTTGTGCATGAGAAAAAATAACCAAAACAAATATTTTGATACCTAGTGGCATAATATTTCCTTGATGTGACATATTTTCTAAAGTTGTTCCTTAGAAGAGATTCATCCATTTGTTGATTTATGAATATTGTTCCATTGTTACTTGTGAATGTTTTTGGAATATTTTCTATCTTGGGGGGCTTCATACTTTCATCATAGTTCCTTTTCTTATGTGGAATAGATGTATCATGTTGATTCCTAGTATCATTCTGAGAATCATCTGAAATGTTGAAATGGACATGCTTGGTTTGATTCATCACTTGCTTAGAATATTCAAATGAGTTGATGCTCGATCCATTGTGTGTATGATCATGATCCTTAGGTTGATCTTGATTTGATGTTCTTGAAAGATCTTTATCTTTGGATGTGCCACAACTTTCTTGATAAGAAAGGTCTCTTTTTATGAGAGGAGAGATTTAAATCCTGAGGCTGTGATCCAAAGAATCAGATCCTTTGAGAAGCTTTAAGTTGTGTTTGAGTTGTTCCAACTATTATTTGAAAAGCATAATTTTTTTTTATAATTTTTCACAAAGATATTTCTTTTTGTTCAATTGTTTTGAAAAAAGCACATTTTTCCTTTTGGCTTCTTCTAGCTTGACAATAAGAGTGATAATGGAATATACATCTTGATATCTATCTTGGATTTGTTTCTTTAGTTGACCCACCCTCTTTCTAAGGGTTTTTATTTCTTTGAATGCACTTTTGAGATCTCCTTCATAATCTCTTTCTTCTTCAATTTATTTTAGTTTAGTGAAGAACAACATATCACCTCTTTCATCATTAGTCATACTTTCATTTCTCTCATAATGGATTTCTTCTTTTCAGAAGAAGTTTTTTGGTTTAGAATTATATTTATTTTTTTATCCTTAGACTTGAATCTTACTTCATCATCACTATTATTCATTTTTTCATAAGGTAATTTATAATTATAATTCCCTATTCTTCAACATTCAAAGAATTTGAAAGGACAGTTACCATTACACTTTTTGATTCCTTTCTTTAGCTTTCTGATAAAATTGGCTTCTTCTTCATCAGATTCATGACTGGAGTCTCCTTGATCCTATTCCTTTATTCCTTCTTTGGCTAATTTGAATGCTTCTTCCTTGGTTCCTAATTTGCCCTTCTTTTTCCTTAGTTCATATGCTGACAGTGTTCCATGAAGCATATCCATGTATGATAGCTCTTTAAGGGTTGATACCTTGGGATTGAATCTTGAAGAAAGAGATATAAATATTTTTCAAACAACAACATCATCCTCAACTTCTTCATTGAGAACTACAATAGAGTTGATAACTTTTTCTACTCAAAGAAAATATGAAGCAATATCCTCATCTTCTTCCATTTTCAAACTTTTGAATTGAGCCTTGTAAGATTGTAGCTTGGGTTCTTTCACTTTCTTGTCCCCTTCATAAAAAAAATATTTTTTCCAGATCATGAGTTGAATTCCAATGCATTACTTTGAAATAATTTGTATATGATAAACAACTTAAAATGGAATGCTTAGCTATTGCATTAGCAATATAGACAACCTTACTGGTTGTATCAGTAGGAGGATAATCATGAAATTGATAATTATTCTCTATAGTTTCCCAAGTATAAACTCATTAGGAAGCATAGTTGGATCCATAAAATTGAGGCTTGCCTGATAATCTGATAGAGACCTTTTTCCTTGTGATCAACCTTCTAGTGATTAATTGTTCCAAAAGGAACCAACTATAATTCCAATCGTTACACTAAAGAGTACACTAATGGGGGCGAGAGTGAATTAATATACTGGAAAATTTAACCTTTCAAACAATTTCATCAGCAACTAAATATATAGTAGTGAATTAGTAAATAATATCCATCATAACAATGAATAAAACTGCACAATAAGTAACAATCATCAATGCGTGAGAACACCAACTTTTACGTGGAAACTCTTGTGGGATAAAACTAAAATTATTATTTTCTGCAATATTCAATATTCAATTCACAATATTTACTGGCACCAACCAGAAGGAGACACCCATCCCTTCAAGAATGCAAGCAACGAGTTGTTGAAGGCTACAACCTAATTAACACATGAACCTCAAAATGATGCACACACCAACTTGTTGTAGAAAATAACCTGATTGAGACACCAACCTAAAAATAATGCAATCACTAAATTTCTAGAGGAAAAAAATTAACTTAGGAAAAAACTTCAGTGGAGGAACCCACCTTCTACAACATGTCTTGGACCACTTTTCACAATATTTAAGAATGGATCCACAAGCACCATACCATATAAGTCTGCGTAAACTAATAACACCATTGTTATCACATCTCTATTCATCAACCTTTTCATCACATCAACATTTTCATTTATCCTATACCATCACACCTTTATTGGATATTATTTTGGTCATACATATAACACATACTCAAAAATCCCTGAAACCTATTCATCATCCCCAAAACAAGAAAAATAGTTTTATAGTATCAAAAGTGCATCTTCAAAGTTCTTCATAACTCTTAAAAATATCATAATTGAATTCTAATCATTTCCCCTCTTCCAAAATTCAATTTGGATTCAAAATCATTCCAAAAATTGCATAAAATCATATAAAAGATTAATCATTCTATAGAATGGAAAAATCCAAACATGTAATAAAAAATTACACATTATCATCTCTTCAAAACACTTTAACTATTCTACGGATTGGTCAATTCTGGCATGTCAATAACCTTGTATTAAAAATAAATAAGGCAAGCTATTCGGTGGCTAAGCCTGCAACCTCCTATATATAAACCAATGCCAACAATCAATTCAGATACTAACCTCGTTGTTTTGTCTCATGACTCATATTTCATTTTACTTTCTATCTATACGTATGTCCACAAAATGTTACCGTTCACAAAATCTAACCTCAAACCTTCAACAAACCAATGCTAACCATAAGATCATGGAGCCAATGAGCCAATAAAAACAACAATGTCAAAGAGCTAACAACTCATTACTTACCACAATATCAACAAAGTCAATGGATCACCACAATCACATAGTTGATGGAAAAACCAGAGTGTCACGAAGCCATCAAGATGCAAACTAACATAAACAAGAATGTCACTAGGCTAGCGAACAATATGTAAACCACGATTCCAAATCAAGCTAACTCTAACCACAATGCTAAGAGCTTGATGACCAATACAAACCACAATGCCATAGGACTAGTGAACATTGTGTAAACCAAAGTACCAACAGAGTCACGTAGACCATTATGTTTCCAAGCCAATCAAGCAAACTCAAACCACAATTCTATGAACCAAATGAACCACAATGTCATAGAACCAAAGTACCAACACAAAGCCACAACATTAATAAACCAATGAACCACAGAACTATGAAAACCATAATGCCTCGGGTTGAACATCCACCTCGGTTCTTCAATTCAAGTTTGAAAGATACTCATTCATGCTATGTGAGGGTTATGTATTTATAAATGATCAACATGTTAGTTTGCATTTAAGGTTGACCATACAACTTCCTCATATGACTTTGATTTTTTGTAACTTCTCAGGGTCACTTGGATCTGATCCTTTGTGCCATATGACCTAGCTTTAGGGGGTCATTATGATGCAGGAGCATTAGCTCGAAACTATCATTGTATTGTAGTAGACATAGAGGGTCTTGTGTCTTCAAGGAAGTTGGATTCCTATGTATGTAATTATTAATGTTTTGAGTGGTTAATTAGATAAGTGTGAGGATATTTGCTCTCAAATGAAGGAGAAGATGAGTGATTAATGATGTTGAGAGAGTTAGAAATCAATTGAAAGTGTTGGACTAGAAAGTGGTTTCATGATTCGAGGAGATAGAGAGGACTCTTAAGGATAAGTAGGACCTAAAAGTGAACTTAGAGAATATTGAGGAGTTAGTTCAGCAGATTAAGGATTAGAACTAGAATTAGTTCAATAGAACCTTTTTGTATAAAGGTAAGTCTAAAAGACGAGAACAAGTTAGTCAGTCAGTAGTTAGAAGAGTAGTTAGAGGAGTTAGTCGGTCAAACTATAAGCCTAAAGGCAGAGGAAAAGGCCACTAATCAGAACATTAGGCCAGAGAGAGACTCTTTTGTAAATATTTGGTTATTAATACAAAACAACTCGATTCAAAGTTTGTACAATGTGTAATGTGTAATTAAATTATAATCTGTGTGTGGCTAGAGTGATTCTACGTAATTTATGTTGCAGGTGAAGAACATAGATGAAATATAGAGAAGCGTAACAGAACAACTTCCAGCTACGATTGGGTAGAAGTTGTTGAGGCAGCTCCACAGTTGCGATTGTGGGTAGAGTTGTCTTGGAGACAACAATTCCAGCAAGAGAAGTGTTGGGTAGAACTGTTTGTCAACTAGAGTTTCGAGGAGAGAACCATAGAGAAGTGTTACGGCTCTGTACACACATTGACAGTACAGAAGAAAGCATTTAGTGCTATAGTGAAGGGGGAGGAGCATAAAGGTATGAATGGAATTAAATTGAGAGAAGTTGTGGCGGAACAACGAAGGGCCAGAACCCTGAAGAAGCGAAAGCATTGAAAACCATTGAAGAAATGGCATAAAGCCAAAGTCAAGTGTAGCGGGGGTAGGGAGTGTACAGAAGCTTGATCATAGTTGAAGTCCCATAGTAAATCTCAGTCTTCGATCATAAAATTTAATGCCACATCACAGTCAACTACAGGATTAGACTGATGGTTAACATGTATGCTATTTGAAGGCCCGTAGATCATAGGATCTAAAGGCCTTGTAATCCAACGGATATCGGGTCATAAGTTGATCAAATGTTAATGGCAAGGGAGGATCAGAACTTCTATTTATCGAGCATTTATAATTCCCATCAGGTCCGGAAAATGCATTAAACCTCGTGTAAGTGTTCCACCCGATATCGTTTTGGACCGTAAGATCAAACAGATCTAGATCAATGGTCACAAAGCATCGGGCTAGTTTGGTGATCGGGAAAAGATATCAGCTGTCAGATCGAGGACAAGATTGATGGTGGAGAAGGATCACGATAAATATTTGTCAAGAAGGCGGACCCGAAGAGGTTATAGGCACGACCTTAAGTTATTTGAAGTCGGTTGTGTTTTCGTACATCACATGCGAAAGGCGATGGAGGCAGAGGATGGCTTGATGTGATAATGTGATATTGCGATAAAGGGAAGCATCAAGTAATGTGCAAAGATCGAGGAAAAGGTGAATAACCATAGTTATAGAGTGGGGTTGGTTATATATGTGCGAGCTTAATGAAGGGTTGAGTATAGAGTTCCAATAGAAGGATTAACTAAGGATTAGACTATAGAAAGTCTACTTTGGGAAAATTTTCCGCTTGAGGATAAATGAAGGGACCTTAACCTTAGCTTAAGAAGGTTTGACCAAGCAGGGCATTGTAATTCTTGGGGTGAATGAGATTATGCATTCCTATATGCATACTATGGGTAAAGTAGGGTACTAACCCTACGTCATTTGTGGTATTAGAGCTAGTTAAAGCTCTTTTGAATTAAAGCAGAATTGTGCAGAATACAAGAGTGCTTGCCAATGAAAGAAGAGATCGGGTTATGTGAATATTATAAGTAGAAGGCATGAGATAAGATGAGAGTAAGTGATACTCTTATGAAGAGATTGCAAACTCATAAAGAAAACATAGTGATGGTTGTTTTCATTGAGGAAAATGGAGGCTCACTCAAATGTGAAGAATGGATGGAGACTGCTTGTGAAGCCATGCAGTGGTGGTGAACCTGAAGAATCCAATTGAAGATGGACAAAGAGGATAAGAGTATTCTCAGAAGGAAGCTAAGAAGCAAGCTTTTGAAATCTTGGGAATGATATTTAGATTGAATAACATTGATACATAGGTGACAACAAAGGAAGGTGAGAAGATTTCAGCGACCTAGAGCAAGGAGTGCTCAATTGGTTCCAGAGGAAAGAACCAGAGGAATGATAAAAGACTGAGCTCAAAGGAGAGAATCTTAGTGAGGCATATGTAGCAAGAAGGAGACTTGTTATTACAGAGGTAGTGTTGCAGCTCACAAAGGCAATTCCACAAAGGATGTGGGTAGAATTGCTAAGGGATGAAGAACATTGGTAAGAGTGAAAGAAGAGGTGGTCAGAACCTAGTATTTCATTTGTGATTGAAGTACAAGAGAACAATTGTGTTCTTAGAAGATGTAGATGAGTTGAAGCCTAGAAGGAGCAGAGAGAAGTGCTCAAGGAGGTTCCAGAGAATAGAGAACCAAGGGCTTGCCAAAAGACCAAGTATAAAGGAAATCTTGGTGAGGTAAGTGGCAACAAGGAGGACTTGCTGTTGCAGAGGGTTTAATACAACTCATAGTAAGTGAGTGAGGAACTCATGAAGATGGAGAAGGAGATGACTACTAATAGTCATAAAAAAGATAACATAGGTTCTAAGGAAGACCACAACAGAAGAAAAGTGAAGAAGCAGAATGCCAAGGCAAATGGAAAGAGGATGAGTCAAGAGGAATGTGAGAAAGAGATTGCAGAGTTAAAAGAAGAACTTGATGCATTAAGAAGGATATTGGAGGAAAGCCAAAGACAAGGTTGGGCCTTAAGGAATGTCAGGCCAGGCAGTAACTCCATTCGGCAGAAAAACTGGTTCGTGTTATTCCATCAGGTATGTCTTTCTTATATACAATAGGGAGTGACTGTTCAGTTCATCTCCTGATGACTGTTCACATTCCTAATTTAATTATTTACATAAATTCACCCAATCATGAGGATTAGGTGTCAACATTCCCCCCCTTAATCTAAAGGTATGTTGGTGAGTCCAAGCATCGTTCTGAATCTTTCAAGCTTTTCTCTTCCAAGTGCTTTGGTGAAGATGTCTGCAATTTTCTCATTTTTGGAACAATGATGTAGATGGATTGTTTTGGCCTCAACATGATGTCGGATCAGATGATATTTAGTATTGATGTGCTTTGTTCGATCATGGAGCTTTGGGTTCTTGGCCAACTTTATTGCAGAGGTGTTTTCAATCATGAGTGGAGTTGATTGTACTTGTTTTACCTGCAAATCTTCAAGAATTTTCCTGAGCCACACAATTTCTTTTGTTGCTTCAGCTGTTGCCACGTATTCTGCTTCTGTTGTGGAATCTGTTGGAACTTATTGTTTGCGTGATCTCTGGGAGACAGCTCTTGATCCAAGACTCATAGCATATCCTGAAGTAGATACCCGAGTTTCTTTGTCTCCATCGAAGTCTGAATCAGAGTATCTGATAAAGATGAAGTCATCCACCTGTGTGTACTTGATTCCAAAGTCTTGAGTTCCCTTCAAGTACTTTAGAACTCTTTTTGCAGTAGACCAATGTCCCTCACAAGGATTTTGCATAAACCTAGAGAGGATTCCAACAATAAATGAAATGTTTGGTCTGGAAGTAGTTAGGTAGTTGAGACTTCCTACGAGTTGTCTATACTTTCTTGCATCCTCAAATTCCTTTCCTTTAATAGATGTGAGCTTTAAGTTTTGTTCCATTGGAGTAGTAAGAGGATTGCACTCTGTCATGCCAAACCTGTTCAACAAATCTCCAATGTATTTCTTTTGAGAAAGAAATATGGACTTTGGATGTTGGTTACTTCAATGCCAAGATAGTAATGAACATAGCCCAAATCAGTCATTTCAAAACTTTTTCCCAATTCTTTCTTTATGGATGCAATATAACTTTCATTGTTCCCTGTCATTAAAAGATCATCTACATATACCACAAGATATACAACTGTTTTGCCAACTTTCTTGACAAATAAAGTTGCATCATCAAGATCAAAATGATTGAAGTTGAGTTTCAGAAGATGCTCAGTTAGCTTTTCATACCAGGCTCGTGGTGCTTGTTTGAGGCCATACAAGGACTTCACAAGTTTGCATACTTTATGTTCATGTCCTTTCCCAGCAAATCCTTCAGGCTGGGACATAAAAACATTTTCTTTTAGATCTCCATTCAAGAAGGCAGTTTTTACATCCATTTGATGGACTTTCCAACCGTTCTGAGCTGCTAATGCAAAGAGTGTCCGGATGGTGGCCCATTTTGCTGTGGGGGCAAAAGTTTCCTCATAATCGACCCCTTCCTTCTGTGCAAAACCTTTTGCCACAAGGCTAGCTTTGTGCTTGTCAAGTGAGCCATCAGCTTTGTACTTGTTCTTGTAGACCCACTTGCAGCCAATTGGTTTGGTTCCAAATGGAGGATCAACCAGCTTCCAAGTGCCGTTCTTTATGAGGGCATCATACTCTTGCATTGCTTCTTTCCATTCATCATGAGAAGCAGCTTCTTTAAAGGAAGTTGGTTCAAAATCTGTAGACAAGTTCAATTCACAATCATAAGAAACATCCATATCAATAGGTGAATTAGAGTCATCTACATCACCTCCGTTTTGTCGATTTGCATTTCTGGTTCCTGTTTTTTCAATTTCATCAGGATGAACACTTTCAAGTGTCTTTGTCAGCCACTTTGGGGGACCTTTCTGAGATGGTCCAGGCTACTCTGTTGATTGAGTTGGGAGTGAATCAAGATTGAGTTTCCCAATTCTATCAATTACATCACTTAAAGCATCATCCGTTGTTGGAGTTTTAGTCGGGGGAGAGTATTCTTCAGAAGAAGATTCCACATGTTGATCTAGAATAGGAATCCCCCCTTCAAGATGTGGAATCTGATTATCAAATTCTTGAAATGATTTCGTTTTTGCGAATCTATCCAAGAGATCAAGTTGTCGCTCAACAACATTGTCAGATTTGGATGATTCAAGAAAAATTACATCTCTAGATATAACAAACTTTTTATTTTCTTCATCACAGAGGTGGTATGCTTTGGAGGTGTTTGAATACCCCAAGAAGATACACTTACGACTTCTAGCACCAAGTTTGTTTCTATGTACCTTTGGTATCAAAGCATAACAGGTGGAACTAAAGATCCTGAGATGTTTTACCGAAGGAACATGTCCATACCACAATTCATAAGGAGTCTTGTTTCTTATAGCACTAGACAGACATCTATTCTTTATATATGCAACAAATAGAACAGCATTAGCCAAAAACATTATCTTTACATTTTTGAAGAAGAGCATGGATCGTACCATATTCAAGATTGTTCTATTCATTCTTTCAGCTACACCATTCTGTTGGGAATTATAAGGCACAGTTGTTTGATGTTTAATCCCATGTTGGCGAAGATAGTGTTCAAATTCATTTGATGTATATTCTTTTCCATTATCAGTGCGAATAGACCCAATATGAGATTGTGCATCATTTTCAATCCATTTATGAAAATTCTTGAATGTTAGGAAAGCATCAGATTTGTTCTTCAATAAATAAACCCAACACATTCTGGTGTAGTCATCAATAAATGTCATGATATATTTATTTCCATTTGCAGAAGGAACAGGCATTGGACCACATAAATCTGAATGAATGAGTTCAAGTTTCCTGTGTGCTCTTGAATGTGAATCATGAAAAGACTGTTTGCTATGCTTTCCTAGAATGCAAGCATCACATTGCTTACGTTTTCTAGGAATTGTAGGCAAACCAGCAACACCATTTTTCTTCAATAAGCGGAGACTGTCATAGTTCAAATGTCCAAATCTAGCATGCCAAAATAAACTTGATGGAATTTTACCTTCTTCATGATGAGAATTGTATGAGAAATGTTGTGCATGAGCAGATGTTCCTTGCAGTTTGAGAAGCCTTTCTTCTTCTATTCCCCTCATGACAAGTGAGTGGTCACTTTTCTTACCTCAAGCTTGCCATCAAACATATGATTGGAGTGACCTTGCTAGTGGATTTGGACCAAGGACAACAAGTTTCTCAGCTGTGGGAGATATAAAACATGATCCAGAAGAAAGTTTGGAAGACCATGCAGTTTAAGCCTGATTGTGCCAAGCCCTGATAGCTTGATTTTTGATTGATCTGCAAAGTATACTGCTCCATCAACATTGTCAGTGAAATCTTCAAAAAAAAAAATTCTATGAGTCATGTGGCAGGTTGCTCCTGAATCAAGCAACCAATCATTTTTCCATGAAGCAAGTGAAGCATTAAACAAATATTCATTTACTCCATGTTACATTGTGCCTCAACATAGTGATCGGATTCAGGCGCTTTACCTTTGTCTGTATCATCAGTTTTACCTTTCTGTTGGTTTCTTTTCTGCTCAATTTTGTCCCATGGTAGCTTGCATGTAGAAGCATCATGTGATCCATTTCTTTCGTAGCGAATGCAGTGCAAATCTGCCTTTTCTCCTTGAGAATGTTTGCCCTCCCTGCCTCTGAAATATCTTCCTCTTCCTTTTCGTCCACCTCTTCCTCTTGTAGAATCTTGAGCAGGGTGCTTTTCTTTATGAGCAAGGCACACAGTCTCTTCAGAAGATTCAGGGGCTGTCTTCTTTCCAAAAGCTTTCTCTCTTTCAGCAAAATTTTTCACAAGAGAGTTAAAGGTTATATCTTTGAGATTTCCATTTGCTTGCAATGACTCAAGATAATTGAAGTAAGTAGGATAAAGTGCCTTGAGAAAAGTGATAAGAGGAATATCCAATTCAACCTTAGTAGATTTGATATCATGCATTATAGACTTTACTTCTGATGCAAGAGCAAGAGGATCATTATTTTGCAGTTCAAGAGTGAAGAGTTTAATCATGAGTTGAACAACTTCAAGTGCAGAATGTGAGTCATAGTGTTCTTTCAACTTTTGTAAGGCTTCAAAGGCAGTTGAATATGATGAAATATGGCGACTCACCTCTTCATTTACAGATGTTGCAATTAATGCATAAGCTTTGTTGTTCTTGTTTTCCCAAATGACGAGCTCTTTGTCTGAGGTAGGTTGTACTGGGTCATTGTCTCCTTCTCCGACACACACTCCTTTCCACGACTCATTGAAAATGAGGGTGTGTTTTATCATCCGGGACCATTCAAGATAGTTCTCCTTGCCAGTGAGAACTATTCCCACCATAGATATGATTGAATACATTGTAAAATCCAAGAGTTGTAAAAATACTTCTGCTACTAAAAGAAAATTGATTCTGACATCAAAATGTATTCTGGCCTCAGACAATATATTAAACACAGTCAAACGCAGGAGCGTTAACTATGTTAGTCACTTTGAGAATAGCTTTATGAAAACGACACTATGGTAGCCTAACAACACTATGGTATAATACATATGTATGTATTTTCAAATATTATACCTCACTGCCCTAAAAAATATTTACTACACATAACATTTTAATGCATTATATGCCATATCAAGCCATCGTTCAAATGTCAGTGAAACAAACACCCCTGGAGGCACAAACGAGCCCAAGAATCACCGATAGGATTTACTCCAAGGTTGTGCAGAGACCTGACGTTCCCACAGACAGTGCCAAGAGGAGTGCCTTACACATTACACAGTAGGTGATATCAACTCCCTTACCACTTGCACATTACACAACGAAACGAAATGCTTCGATTCAGTGAAATGCCCAGCGTATCCGATTCAATTTTTCATGTAGTGCAATTTACTGCTTCCTCGTCGCCTCAGGGAAGCCACTTACAATGGTGCCAAGAGTCACCTATCTGATTGCAGCATCAACCGCCTTAGGATCACGCACTTCACTCACTTTTTGAGGATGCTTGTGGATAACAACAGGCGTCTAGTCTTGGGTTATAGGCCTGTTCATTCAACTTGGCATCCTTTTCTTTAATCTTGCACTCCACGCTAAATTTCCTCTGCAAACTCTCAATAGGTATGTCAAACCGGCAATGCAGTGTCTAAGAAATAGCAGAAAAATCAACAAATATCCTAAGCTCCCAGAAAAGCAACGATATGCGTATTAACGCAGCCTCTGTTAGAAAGACAAGCGGGGACGTAACAACACAAACATAGCAAGGGCAGCTAGATTTCAATAGACACCATGAAATTCGATCTGAAGGGTATACACAACATTCAATGGAATGAACAACATTGATACCAATACCATGTCAGGCAGCGTTCACTCCCTTGAACGACGTTGATACCAATACCATGTCAGACAGCGTTCAAATGTCAGGACCTTCACAAATCAGCGTGGATACTATGTCAGACCATTCACAAAAAAATTTAACGTACAACGCTTCTTTCAGGACAGTATGAACAGCGTTGGACAAGACAACACTTCAGAAGAGCATGGGCATAGGTTTTATAAATGGAATATGGAAGAACATCAAACATTCATGGACAGACACCTTCTAGCTGACAAAGAGCCAGATAAAAGGAATATGGCAGACAGATAGAGGAGTTACAAGGAGCATGAGAGCTAAAAAAGGAGATGGCTTTGATACCATGTCAGGCCAGGCAATAACTCCATTTGGCAAAAAAATTGATTCGTGTTACTCCATCAGGTATGCCTTTGTTATCTACAATAGGGAGTGACTGTTCAGTTCATCTCCTAATGACTGTTCACATTCCTAATTTAATTATTTACATAAATTCACCCAATCATGAGGATTAGGTGTCAACAAGGAAAAAGGCAGTGAAGTGGTCTAAGTTTCAGTGAAGACTATAGCAGAGGCAAGTGAAGAGCCTGGTGGAAGAACTCAGAGAGGATGAGTTGGAAATGGAAGAGTCCATTTATAAACCAGAATAGGGTGAAATTTTGGCTGAAGTTGAAGACTAGAGATCTGTGGAAGATCTTATGAATCATATGGAGGATTCAGAACAACAAGGAGACATGATGACTGAAGCATCAAGTGAGACCACAAGGTCTTATTTTTTTAAAACTGATAGTTTGTGCATGATTGCAAGTATTGCACAAGAAGAGAAACCTTCTGAAGATGTCTTCAGAATAGATGAATATCTATAAGTAAAAGGTGACAGAAAATTTCTCAGAAGAAGAAGAATTTGACTGGATACAGCAAGAAGAGACTATATTAGCTGAAAACATAGTAAAGCATCATCATTCCATCATGATGATAGGCACAGTGGAGATAAAAATGGAAATTGTTGAGGTAGCTAATAAAGAAGAAGGCTTGAACTCCCATCAAAGGATCAGTGAATGGGAGACAGAATTGGAGCTACTGGAGAAATGGTTGAAAGAACCAGTAGGAAGAAAGAACCTGATGAATTTTGCAAATGATATGCAAAAGAGGAAGAGGAAAGAGTCTAGCAAAGAAAGGAGTTGGAAAAATAGAGGATATATACTCAGGATAGATTGCTGAAAAAGGAAGACAAAGAAATTGGCATGAATGACAATCAAAGGGAAAAGGAGATGGTAATGGAAGTTCATCAAATTGACATTACAGAAAGAGGAGTTCATTATTGTGAATGAGAGCAGATAGATATCATTGAAAAAGATGATATGGAGGAGAGACTATCTGACAGTCTCATGAGTTCTTTTGAGAATTCAAATCAGCATACTGATGTGTTGATAGAGGAGGAGAAATTAGAGCAACATATTGATGTGTTGCCAAAGGAAGAAGAGGCACTGAGTCCTTATGTTTTTTATTTTAATAATTGTTTTGTGAGTGTAGCTTTAGTAGCATATGCTAGAGAAAATTTGGCACAGATGAGTTGCCAAATAAAAATGAAAGAGGAAGACTCTGTGGAAATATTTAATCCATGGAATAGAGATGTTGGATTACTAGAGAGAATGTTGGAAAGTTGGGATTCAATGCAGAAAGAGATAATCATGAGAGAGGATAAGGATGAAATGGTGGCAGTAAGAATCCAACAACTCCAAAGAGAAGATAATAAACAACAGTCTGAAAAATTAGTGGATAGCAACAACAACCTGAAGCAAAGAGAAAGAGGTAGCAGTAAATGGTAGAATATGGACCAGCCCAAGAATATGCTAGAGATGGAAATTGAAGAGTTATGGCAGTTAATGATGAGGCAGTCCATATGGAGGAGGTTGAAAACAGCAAGAAGAATGATCAATTAAAATTTGAAACTGATTGACAAGGAGAGGAAGATGAAATAGAAGACAGGTGACATACAACACCAACAAAGGTGCAGAGCATTCAGACAACTACAAATCAAAGTTTGAGACCCTAGAGGTTTCCTATTAACACATGAAGACACATGATCAGAAGATTATGAATGTTTTCTACTTTGGGAGTCTGATGTAGGAGCATTAGCTCAAAACTGTCATTGTATTGTAGTAGACATAGGGGGTCTTTTGTTTTCAAGGAAGTTGGATTCCTATGTATGTAATTATTAATTTTTTGAGTGGTTAATTAGATAATTGTGAGGATATTTGTAAATGCTCTTGAATGAAGGAGAACATGAGTGAATAATGATGTTGACAGAGTTAGAAATAAATTGGAAGTGTTGGACTAGAAAGTGGTTCGAGGAGCTAGAGAGGACTCTTAGGGATAATTAAGAGTTAAAAGTGGACTTAGACAATATTGAGGAGTTAGTTCAACATATTAAGGATTTGAACTAGAATTAGTTCAACAGAACCTTTTTGTATAAAGGTAAGCCTAAAAGGTGAGAACAAGTTAGTCAATCAGTAGTTAGAAGAGTAGTTAGAGGAGTCAGTCAGTCAGACTATAAGCCTATTGGCAAAGGAAAAGGCCATTGATCAGAAAATCATGCTAGAGAGAGAGAGACGCTTTTGTAAATACTTTGTTACTAATACGTAAAAACTCGATTCAGAGTTTGTATAATGTGTACTGTGTAATTGAATTATAATTTGTGTGCGGCTAGAGTGATTCTACATAATTTATGTTGTAGGTGAAAAATAGAGGCAGAATACAGAGAAGCATAACAGAACAAATTCCAGCTGCGGTTGGGTAGAAGTTGTTAAGATAGCTCCACAGTTGCGATTGTGGGTAGAATTGTCTTAGAGACAACAATTCCAACAAGAGAAGTGTTGGGTAGAATTGTTTGTCAACTAGAGTTCGAGGAGAGAACCATAGAGAAGTGTTACGGCTCTGTACACACATTGACAATACAAAAGAAAGCCTTTAGTGCTATAGTGAAGGGGGAGGAGCATAAAGGTACGAATGGAGTTAAATTAAAGAGAGAAGTTGTGGTAGAACAACGAAGGGCCAGAACCCTAAAGAAGCAAAAGCATCAAAAACCATTGACGAAATGGCATAAATCCAAAGTAAAGTGTAGCGGGGGTAGAGAGTGTACGGAAAGCTTGATCGTAGTTGAAGTCCCGTAGTAAATCTCATCCGTCAATCATAAAATTCAATGCCATGTCATAGTTAACTTCGGGATTAGACTGATGGTTAACCTGTATGCTAGTTGAAGGCCCATAGATCATAGGATCTAAAGGCCTTGTCATCCAATGGATAACAGGCTGTAATTTGATCGAGTGTTAAAAACGAGGGCGAACCCAAAATTCTATAGATTGAGCATTTATAATTCCCATTGGGTCCGGAAAAGGCATCAAACCTCGCGTAAGTGTTCCACCCAATATCATTTTGGACCGTCAGATCAAGCAGGCCTAGATCAACAGTCACAAAGCATCGGGCTAGTTTGGTGACCAGGAAAAGACATCAGCCATCGGATTGAGGACAAGATCGATGGTGGAGCAAGATCGCGATAAATATTTATGAAGAATGCAGGCCCGAAGAAGTTATAGGCATGACTTTAAGTTATTTGAAGTTCGATTGTTTTTTTGCATGTCGCATGCGAAAGGCAATGGAGGCACAGGATTGCTTTGTGTGATAATGCGATATTGCAATAAAGGGAAGCATCGAGTAATGTGTAAAGACCGAGGAAAAGGTGAGTAACCATAGTTATAGAGTGGGGTTGGTTATATATGTGTGAGCTTAATGAAGGGTTGAGTATAGAGTTCCGATAGAAGGATTAACAAAGGATTAGACTATAGAAAGTCTAATTTGGGAAAAGTTTCCACTTAAGGATAAATAAAGGGACCTTAATCTTAACTTAAGAAGGTTTGACCAAGTAGGGCATTGTAATTCCTAGGACGAATGAGATTATGCATTCCTATATGCATACTGTGGGTAAAGCAAGGTACTAACCCTGCGTCACATTGACCAACCTTGTGGTGACATTGGCATGATTTCATCATGCCATATGATGCCTAGTGAATGGCACCATGTGTCAAATGTAAACACTATGATTGGCCACCCAAAACAATTGTTTACACTTTCCATATGGCATCCATACATACTACCATGTCACCCATCCAATTCATCTGCTAACTTCATCAAGTTTTTGTGTCAAGCCGACAAGTTCTGCTACTATTGGGATAAATCGTCTACTAGCGTCAACATATGGTTGATGTGTCATGCCGACATGGTTACACCAACTATTAATATTCATGCATGTTAGAGCAGAATCCATCAATCATCATAACCTCCAGCCATTTGATATATTAGATTCATACAAACATGTGCAAATTTTAACATGTTACACTTCATGGATTTTTGGCACCATCATCCCATTAATTTCCCAATAAATCAAGATCTGTCGTAAGACTTGCGTGAACTTTAACTAATTTTTGGTTTTACAACCATATTTCGTGTTTTCGCCGCTTTTTGACATTGTCAACTTCAAACTACCATAATTTCTCATTTGACAGGAGTTTTTCTAAGTGTGATATACCATGGGAAAGGTCTCGAAAGGGACTATCCAACCATATACACCATACTTTCATTTGGGCATCGAAAAAAACAAAAAATAAAATAAAATAGTAATAATAATAATAGTAATAATAGTAATAATAATATAATAAAATAAGTAAATAAAATAAAATAAAATAAATAATAAAGAAAAAAAATAAATTAAATTCAAGTTACTATGACATCATTTGATGGGAACTGTCAATAGATCAAGCTATCATATTGCTTCCTTTGATTCATGAATGATATTGTTGCTTCCTTAGTCTCCCCTTTGACATCAATGGCACTGGCTTTCATGAATGACAACATTATTTCCAAAAAGTTGGACCCACCTAACTGTTGAGATTGCAACAAGATGATGGAGCTTAGTGAAAAGAGTCGCCTTCACTAAGTGGGCCCACAGGCTATTTTTGGCGCAAGTCTATTTTTAGACATATGGATCATGTCTATGGATTGTAGGTTGTTGTTTATGGATGGATGATTGTCATGTTGGTAAAAATAGATGGACTTCTATTTTTAGACATATGGGCGGAGTCTATTTTTAGACTGCCAGGCTAAAAATAGAAAAGTCAAATATTATTATCTCACAATAATATTTGGACTATAAACTTAATCTTATTCTCTTGGAGCACTTCAGGTTCGAGCTACGGATGTGGCACATGCAATTGCATGAAGGAAATACGTGGTTCTTATGGGTTAGTTGAATATTTGCATGCATGACTTCAGTTAGAACTCAAGTGAGTTGAGTTTAGTGGACTGGAGGTGCAGTTGATGGAGTTGTGTTCAGTTTAGCTTTGTTAAACTGGTTGTATTTAGTCTAACTGGCGAATAGACTAGAGATGAGTTGGGTGAATTAGTTATTAATTAATTCACAAGTTATTAACTCATAATACAACTAATGAATACATCAGTTAACTCAGTTGAATGTCAGTGCATGTTCAGTTCAGCAGGGACAGGTGTTAGAGAATCAGATTGCTATCAGTTGTGACTATAGTTGTGCACCAGATCTTGCACAATCAGGGGATTGAGTATGCCAATGAGTTTGCCCACATTGTAGCTTGTTCTCACGTGATTTAGCCAAGGAAAGACGTGCCTGCCTTGGAATTATCACCGGTTCTTGTGCAGGTATTGAGCAGCGGAGGCAGGCAAGCGGAAGAGATTTGAGCCAAAGATTGATTCAGATCTGAGCTGTATTGTGTGTAACAGGTGGAGCTGGTACTGGATTGCTTGTGATAAGCATTGTACTTTGTAATGTTACATGACTCAATCATTAATATACAGATAGTTGGGGTTTTTAGCGAGATGCTTTCCCCGGGATACATACTGTGTTAATGTGTGAATGCTCTTGATGTTTTATTGTTATTGATGCTGCTATATTGATGATCAACGTAGAGGAGCTTATGTATTGTGTATGTTTTCCGCAATAGTACATGATCAGGATAATCTCTGTTGAATATGTGTTAAATTATTCAAAATTTCTACAGGTTTGGTATGCTTCTTTCCAGGTCTTGGGGAGCAAAATTGAAAGGGACATTACAACTAGATTTCTCCTATGCAACGATTTCTGTGTTTGGCCAAATGAGAAAATTGTACTGGGAACAAAAAATGAAATACATGATTACAAGCAAGGAGAAACCGAGTAATCATCCAATTAATTATGTACATATAGATCTAGAGTCTTTTGTTTTCTATTCAGATAGTTTCAATGATATAGATAGTCAGTTAGTAGAAACAGAAAGTATTCCAAAAATAACAGAGAATTTCAGAGAAATTCTAAGAAAATAAGGACAGGAACAGCAAACCAGCGTTGAGCAATCAGCTGAGGATAATGGACAGCAAGTAGGAAAAATAGAGACAGTATAATTTTAGCACTTAGAAGAAGATGAAGAGGGCCTGTGGACCATGGATTTCGATGGTGCAGTGGGAAATGATGGTGCTAGAATTGGTATTTGGGTACGCATTCCTTTCTCCGCTCCGAACAAAGTGCCTAGTAATGTGTGGGTATGTTATTACAAGCTAGCTTTTGATTGTTCGAATAATGAGGCTGAGCACGAGGCTTTGATTGCTGGCCTAAAAATTCTAAGAAAGGTAAATGCTAAGAAGATTGTTGTATATGGCGACTCTGAATTGGTGATTAAGAAAGTTAAAGGCGAGTATCAAGCTAAGCACCCTCGGATGAGGGCTTACCAAAATGTTGTCCTAGACATCCTGAAATTGTTTTCAGATTATACCTTGACGTGTGTGCCTCGTATTCAAAATGGCATTGCTGATGCACTTGCTAAGGCAGCAAGTAGTTTGAAGGTTCCAATGAACTCCAGTAATAAATTTGAAATACAGGTCAAGCATCGTCCGACTATCTCAAACAATCAGAGATATTGGCAAGTTTTCCAAGACGATGAGGAAATTGATGATTTTCTGCAAAACAAAGGTAAGTTCAAAGACACGTCAATTGATGTAGAACACGATGATGGTGAAGATGATGTGCAGATCAATCAAATGGAAGTGTTGCATCTAAAGGATAACATAATTCCTAAAGGCTTGATACCTTTAGAAGAACTCTTTGATCAAGATAACGTGGCCCGCAAACCAACATTGCAGCCAACAGAAAAGGGTGCTGAAGAGGTCAATATCGGAACAACTGCGAATCCAAAAATGGTAAAATTGTCCAAAACATTGCCACAAAAGGTAAAATCCAAATACATCAGTTTGTTGTCATCTTTTGCCGATGTGTTTGCTTGGGATTATTCTGACTTGAAGACATATGATACCAATATATTTTAGCACACTATTCCCATTAAGCCTCATCAGAAACCTTTCAGACAGAAGTTGAGAAGGCTAAATCCAAAACTACTGACATCAATTGAAAAGGAGATAAATAGGTTGTACAAATCAAGAATCATTGTTCCCATCAGATTTTCTGACTGGATCTCTAATTTGGTGCCCGTACGAAAGAAGATAGGTGAGATTCGTTTGTGCATTGATTTTAGAAAATCTAAATAAAGTTTCATTGAAGGATAATTATTCATTGCCCAAAATGGATCATATACTTCAGCGAGTAGTTGGAGCATCTTGAATGTCGCTACTCGATGGTTATTCTAGATATAACCAAATTTTGGTCCATGAATATGACCAGGATAAAATAGCATTCACCACTCCGTGGGGACCTTTTCATTACGCTAAAATGCCTTTCAGTTTGAAGAACACGAGTGCCACATTTTAGCAGGCAATGGACTTGGCTTTCGCAAAAAAGAAGGATGTCTTTTTGGTTGTGTACCTTGAAGATCTGACTGTGTTTTCCAAATCAGATGAAGAACACATGTATCATTTGAAAATTGTCTTTCAAAAGTGCAGAAAATATGGTGTGTCGTTGAATCTGAGGAAAAGCTTGTTTGCAATGGATGAGGGCAAACTACTTGGGCACATTATCTCAAAAGATAGCATTCGTATTGATCCAGCACGTGTAGAAGCGATTTAGCAAATTGATCTTCCCCTGAACAAGAAGGAGATTCAATCTTTTAATGGTAAGATGAATTTTTTACGTCGCTTTGTGCCTAACCTTGCTGAACACCTAAGAGAGATTACAATCATGCTTAAGAAGGACAACCAAGTGAAGTGGACAGAAGAGGCTGTAAAATATTTCAACTTAGTCAAATTGGCTCTTTCTTCAACTCCGGTTCTAATCAGCCCGGACTATACTCAGGATTTTATATTGTTTTCCTTTGCTTCAAAGCACACAATGGCAGTTATATGCAAAAAAGCGATGAGCATAAAAGACCAATTGTTTTTTTCAGCCGAACTATAAGAGATGCAGCCTTGAAGTACAACATCATTGAAAAGCAGGCACTTGCACTTGTGAAAGCATTGAAAGATTTTCGGGTCTATATTTTGCATTCTCATACTTTGGCTTATGTTCCTAACGTTGTTGTCAAGGATGTTTTAGTGTAGACAGATCCGGAAGGAAGACGAGGCAAGTGGATTGCAGCTTTGTTGGAGTACGATGTGGAGATAAAGCCCACCAAGCTTGTTAAAGGACAAGGATTGGCAAAGTTAATGGTTGAATCAAACTTGCACACCTTAGACATAAATCTGATCGCTGCTATGTCCGATGAGAATGAAGAAGATTCATCAATTCAGGTATCTGAAATGTTTGTTCTTTCCCCATGGTATTCAGATATCATATATGTGCTGCAGAATTTTTCACCACCACCCGACATGACTAGAAACAAAAGTAGAACTCTCAAATTAAAGGCTGCTAAGTTTTTCATTCTAAATTCTACACTTTATTGGAAAGATCCCGGTGGCGTTCTGTTGAATTGTTTGGTGGAGGAAGAATCAAAGCAGGTCATGGAGGATTTCCACAAAGGAGATTGTGGTGGTCACCTTTTTTGGAAAACAACAGCGAATAAAATTCTGAGAGCGGGATACTATTGGCCGGCATTGTTTGCTGATGTATATAAGGTTGTCAAGAGCTGTCATAAATGTTAGATTTTTGAAGGAAGGTAGAAATTATAGCCTTTGCCACTTAAGCCCATTGAGGTGAGTGCCCGTTTTCAGCAGTGGGGGTTGGATTTCATTGGTGAAATTCATCCTGCTTCTTCCGACCAGCATCGGTGGATTCTCACGGCAACATATTATTTCACGAAATGGATCGAAGCAATTCCCACTAGGCAAGCTATGGATGCAGTAATTATTTCATTCCTTGAGAATAACATCTTGTCTCGTTTTGGTTGCCCGAAAAAGTTCATCACTAGAAACACAGTAGCTTTCAAATCAAAGAAGATGATTGAGTTTTGTAACAAGTATAAAATCAGTTTGGGACACTCAACCGCCTATCATCCGCAAGGCAATGGGTTGGCGGAGTCTTCTAACAAATCTTTAGTCAACATCATTAAAAATTTGCTGGAAATTAACAAGAAGAGTTGGCATAAAAAGTTGGTCAATGCACTTTGGGTAGATCAGGTCAGTCAAAAGAAATCCATTGGTATGTCTCCCTTTGAGCTTGTTTATGGCATCGATAGAGTGTTTCCTACCTCTCTAGCAGCCCCAGTAGTCAAACTTCTTCAGGAGGCCGGCAGTGAAGAGGACCATATACAGAGAAGACTAAATCAAATGGTCCATTTGCAGCAGACAAGAGAATCGGTTTTCCAAAACACATCCAAGTTGCAGGAGAAGATTAAGAAGATCTATGACAGAAAAGCGAAGGCGGAAAAATTCCAATTGGAGGAAGCGGTGCTGAAATGGGATGCAAGGAATGAGGAAAGGGGTAAACACGGTAAGTTTGAAAATCTCTGGAAAGGTCCTTTCAAAATTGCTGCATATCATGGTCAGAATGCTTTTCTCTTAAATGAGATGAATGGAGAAGAATGTCCCGGAGGGCCAGTCAATGGTCGGCTGTTCAAACGGTACCATTTCTGAGAAAGTTTTTGTTGTCTACATTATCACTGTATATACCATTTTATTTCAGTTTCATTGCAAGAGTGTGTTGTGATCTTTTCTTCAGTTTGGGACTCGAAGTGAAGGCTATAATTCTGAAGAAGAATCTCAGTTTTGGTTTGAGTTTGTCAAGTCAGTCTTTGAATCATTTTAAGTTCTAATTTGAGTCAGTTTGAGCCAAGTTTCAATCAATAACAAGTCAAAGGTCTTGTGTTAATTTGTCAAAATAATGGACTCCATAGCCCAATGGACGAAGGCACTGTCTATCTCTCCCAGAGATCTGTTGTTCTTGGCACCTCCAAGGAGCTACCATCCTCATTGGAGCCAATTTTAGAGTCGTTCTGTTCAGCCCTCCGTCAGAGATCAAAACCTCTTTATTGCATTTCATTTTTAGGTGTCTCGATTGATTCACTCAGTTGCATTATGCTAGGGGCATGCCATAATCTGATGGAAGGGCCTTGTCACTCAATTCCCCTCATGTCTTGTACCTGTTGGCTCAGGTCTTTTCATCAAGGTTTATTAAAGTCCATGAAAATCAATGTTCAATCTTTTGATGGGAAAAGAGTCATGTCAATCATAGGTCTAGGGTTGCACAAATTATGTCTTCATAGTGTCCATAATGCCAGCAGGCTAGAGGGAGGTTCTAAACAAGTTTTTATTTCGCAAAATTTCATCGTCATATGGATAGACTATGACTTTTCTTCAAAACTCTGTTTTGAAGAAAATTTGACATTTCATCTTTTGTAATAAATTGCCATGTAATTTTCAAAAGTTGTTCAGTTGTTGAATTCTCCAGGCGCAGCCCTGGTCTTCCTTGGTCAAGACATACCACCATCCCTGCAAAAATAGCCAAAAAGATTCATCATTCAAACCAAAATCAAAAAGAAAATTTGAAAAACAGAGTTGTATTAAAATGTGAAAAAGTGCCAAGCCAAAACATTACAAAGTGGGTTTGTGAGAAACAAAAATTAAATCCATCACTATAAGATCTTTTCATTATTTTGAGACATCTATTTGCATCCAGAGGTCGATTGAAAGTCGACTCAAAGTGGTGAGAGGGCGATTTTGTCATTTTGAAAAACCAAGACTGTGTTCAAGTCTGCGCGGCGCATTAGGTTAGAGCACGACGCACATTGGTCGTGCGATGCATTGGGCCTCTTGCCACAGTGAATTTTTCCATTGTCGCGGTGCATCCACGAGGTGCAGCGCACAGAACCTCCACGACGAAAAATCATTGTGGTTTCAATGAAAACCAAATCCATAATTCCATTAAATATGTTCATTGCTTGAAACATTCAGTGCTATGCCAAGAGGTCAAATGAGATCGGATTGAGTGTTGGAGGAGCGAATTTGGGGTTTCTGAGCCGAGATTCTGTGTTGAAGGTGCGTGCGGCGCATTGGAGGAGGTCGCGGCACACACAGGCCGTGCGGCGCATTGGGCGAAATTCCACAGTGTTAAATTCCTTTGTCATCGCGCATCCAGGAGGTGCGGCGCACTGGGTTTGTGCGCGGCGCATAGAGCCAATAGCCAGTTTTATCATTTGTCTTCACGCCAATTTGTCTCGAGTAAGTCTGATTGACCCTGCAGTTGCTCTTGAATATTGCTTGGTGTGGTTTTGGAATTTGACCTGGAGAATTTAAATGCTGAAATTCAAACCCTATCTTCTTAAGAAAATGGCCTTGAAGTTAAGTTTTGAAATGTGACTTTGGTGCCAAAATAATTTATCCCCTGTTTCCCTATAATCATACTATCATTTCCAACCCCTATTCCCTTATGATCCCAAACTACTCATATCCCTGTTTCCCATTTTCCCTATCTTTAAACCTACTATTCCCTATCATTCTTCCTCTCCCATATCATTTGTAGCAAATTCCACAAACCCACATCCCTAAACACAGTCAAGTGTTGGTTATTACACTTTAATCTCACTTGATAGCCCACTTTCCTACTGTCCCATATTCCTCACGATTCCTCATTTACCTTTGGTACATTTGGCAGAGGGAACAAAGCACCTATTTCTCATTTTCAAAACACACACCTATTATACACATTGCAGCACCATGACAGAGACAGATTCATCATGAGCAAGCATATGAGCAAGACAGTGACTCAACCACTGAGCTTAATGTGCCGAGAAGGCCTCGTAAGGGTGGCAGACATGTCAGAGAAGATCCCACCTCCTTCACTTAATTGCAGGCCTGCCCGCTTGCAATGACATCCTTTCAGCAAGAGTCATGCTTTCAGTATTGTCAGATGATTGCTTAGATCCAGCATCATCCAGAGTTAGTTTGGTTGTTTGTTTTGCATCTGCATGATGGTCATGTCACTCTTGTTGGAGTAAACTTCACCTTGACACCAGAAACCATTTCTCAGGCCACCGAGATACCGAATATAGGCAAAGAGTGGAACAAGATACAACAGCTAGATAAAGCATATTATGAACCTTACATCAGGCCTAGCTATTTGAGGCAGCTCAGCAGGGTATTCCCGTTCCGGTTTCTGAAGGAAGATTATGCACCATTGATGAGACTCATTATCAGATACTTCAGTTGTGAAGGCCGCTTCTCACGCCTCTATGCATACCATATCAGTTTATTAATGCATTTCACGAGAGTGAGGTTGATGAACATTCCATATTTCATGTGTCGAAATATCGAGAGGATGACCACTCTTGTGCAGAAGAAGACTCCTAAACAGTAGTACAATAGCATTTATCACTATGCGCTCATCAAGATCATTGTTGTACATCAGCTTGGCCTGCAGGGTATCACATGGGAAGACTTCATTTCCTGTGAGTTCTTCACAGCTTCAACAGCTCCCCAAGAGGTTGTTCATGATGCGGGTGAACCTTCACAGCAGCATGGAGGTCGGGAAGCAGAGACTACTAGTGTGCCAACGTATGTCACCTATCAGAGAGGCACAAGGGGATTGTTTGCAGCATCTCGACGAGTACTATCTCCACCTGGGGTGGAAGGGTCTCGTTGCCATCATCAGTAACATAGGTACAAGTACAGGATAGAGGCAAGGGGCCAATGCAAGATGAGGGGCCTTCAGGTGAGCGTGACTTTATTCTTATTCAGGATGATGTTACATACATGGGCTCACAAAATGCACATTTTAGAGAGATCATCCAAGAGAAGCAGACAGATTCTGGTCATGGCGCATAGAGGATTTTTGCCTATTTTTCACTGTACAGCTCAGAAATTCACCTAATTTTGACTAGTTTTGCTTTTTGATGTAATTATTGATCTATCTTGATGTAACTTGAGGACTATGATGTAATTTTGGCACATATTTACTCGTTCTAGAAGATTCATTCACTAAAAAGTGAAAATTTAATGAATGAATCAGTTTCCTACCTTATAGAGGCAAGTTGTTGGATTGCCTAGATTTTAGTGCTTTGTTTAGAATTGGTTGAAACAGCTCCTAGAATGATGAGCTCGACCCCTAGAGGCAATGGAATGGGTTGGGCTAGTCTATATAATGTATTTTCTTAGTCATTTTCAGGGTTGGACACTTGGGATTGCTTGGCACATCATTGTACATTCTATCTCTGCATTTTTTGCTAAGGAAAGATCAAGGTTTTGCAGCGCTTGTTGGGATCCATGTGGCTCTGTGTTTTGATGGTTTTTTTCTCTATGTACTTGTAAGTTCATTGATAGTTATGTGTATCATTTTCCCTTCTATTTGCTTTTGAAATTAAACAAATGAGTGATTAAAGTAGAATTCACTGGACTGTTGTGCTCTGCTTTTGAAATTTTGTTTAATTTTCAATGTTTTCATCTGTTTAAGGAGGACCCTTGAGACTCTCTTGCCCCTTGGATACTCACTGGTTTGATCCATCCATTTATTCATTCTAAAGCATCAAAACAATTTCCTTCCTTTCCCCAATCAGAACTCTGCAAAAAACTGTGCCTAATCCCCAGACCCAAATTTGCCTATCCCTTTTTCCAACAAAAATCCCTCAAAAACTCAAATCAAGCCTTGCACTACATACCTAGCCTAAGATCAGCTGTAAAATCAATCATCTCAAGCCCTATCGATTATCTTTGCTGAGATTGACTCGAAGAGAGCCCTCTCATGTCCTCGTAGGGCTAGCTATGAGGTTGAGCGTGGTTTGATGTGGACCTAGAAGCTTACCTTTCCATCCTGAGGTAAATCTAGGCTCTGACAGTTGGAGCAGCAAAAACGTTGAAAAGTGTTGTTCCAAAGTTGGAATAGTAAAAACACAGAAAAGTGTTGTTCCAAAGTTGGAACAGCAAAAATGCAGAAAAATTGTTGTTCCAAAGTTGGAACAGCAAAGACGCAGAAAAGTGATGTTCCAAAGTTGGAATAGCAAAGACGTGGAAAAGTGATGGTCCAAAGTTGGGACAGCAAAGACGCAGAAAAGTGTTGTGCGAAAGTTGGAACAGCAAAGACGCATAAAAGTGTTGTTCCAAAGTTGGAACAGCAAAGACGCAGAAAAGTGTTGTTCCAAAGTTGGAACAGCAAAGATGCAGAAAAGTGTTGTTCCAAAGTTGGAACAACAAAAATGCAAAAAAGTGTTGTTCCAAAGTTGGGACAGCAAAAACACAGAAAAGTGTTGTTCCACAGTTGGAACAGTAGACAAACAGAGAAAAAAACACAGAAAATAAAATCAGTAATCATATTTACAGTTTTTACAAAAATGAAGCTACCAAAGGATTGCCTTCTGCAACTAGAACTTGCATGGTGGAGTCCTCGTGTATCTGCTCGTAAAAAGATTCTCTTGTAAGTGGTTTTTGGTAGAGGTGCACCCGATGCCCATTTAATTTAAAGGAAAAACCAAACCCATCAATGGTGGCCAATGTAAGAGCGCCATTGTCATGCACTTCCTTTATTTCATAGGGGCCTAACCACCTAGTCTGCAATTTACCAAGGAAGTACTAAAACCTAGAATCATAAAGAAGTGCTCAGACACCCTCATGAAATGTCTTTTTCTTAATTAGGGAATCGTGTCATTTGGCTCTTTGTTGTTGAATGAGTGCAGTATGTTGTAGAGCTGATAGTCGAATTTCATCTAATTCATTTATTTGTTGTTTAATCTGGGCTTCAGTTAAATCCAGACCCACCTCCTAGACTATCCTTAGTGTTTGTAACTCAAATTCTATGGGGAAAATGGGTTCCTTACCAAATACCAACTGATATGGAGAGTGTCCAGTAGTGTTCCTCCAAGTCATGTGATATGCCCACATGGCCTCTAGAAATCGAGTGGCCCAGTCTCGTCTGTGCGATGAGACTGTCTTTATTAGAATAGATTCAATTACTTTGTTGGTAATCTCCACCTGCCCATTCGCCTACAGGTGATACGGAGAGGTAATTATGTGCATAATGTGATGATTCTTTAGTGTAGCAACGATCTTGTGGCCTACAAATTTTGGCCCCCCATTAGTAATTACTTCTTTGGGTAAGCCATACTGCACAAAAATTTTGAAAAGAAAATTAATCATTGTTTCCTCTGTTGCTCTTGGTAACGCTACTACCTCCACCCATTTAGTCATGTATTCTTTTGCAGCTAATATATATTATTTATGATTGGATGATGGGTTGATTGGCCTAACGAAATCTAATGCCCAACGCTCAAAGGGTTTTATCACCAACTATGTATGCAGGGGCATCTCATTAGATTGGCCAGGGCAGCCCATCCTTTGGCAACTATCGCATGCCTAGACAAATTTCTTAGCATCCTTAAAAATCGTGGGCCAGTGGTAGCCCATTTGTAAAATTTTATGTCCAGTTCTGCGGTCTACAAAATGTCCACCGCAAGGTCCATCATGGAAGGATTTTAAGATATAATAAATTTTTTCTTCCCTGATACAGCTGCGGATGTGCATATCGACCCCTGTGTGAAAAACGTATCCTCCGATCCAGGAGAACTGAGTGTTGCGCTGCACTATCAATTTCCTTTCTCTGGGTGTCAAATGTTTGGGCAATTTTCCCACTGTTAGTAATTCACCACATCTGTGTACCATGGTGTTTTTACGGCCACAACAAATAGGTGTTCATCTGGGAACTGGTCTTCTACCACCACTGCATCGTTTGTTCATGGCACTCGGGAGTGGAAGTCTGCCACAAGGTTTTCCCTCCCTGATCGATCCCTTATAGTTATGTCAAATTCCTGCAAAAGTAGTAACCAACGTGTCACTCTTCCATTCATAATTGGTTTATTAGCTAAGTATTTGACAGTAGAGTGATCAGTATACAGAACTATAGGGTATCCAGTTATATAGTATCTGAATTTGTTAATAGCATAAATAACAGCTAGAAACTCCTTCTCTGTTACTGTGTAATTCAACTCAGTAAGAGTTAAGTTTTTGCTGATGTAATATATAGCATAGGGTTTCTTGTCTTCTTCTTGGCCAAGAACTGCTCCAATGGTTGTATCTGACGTGTCTGATGAGATCTGGAATGGTATATCCCAATTCGGGCCTCGTAATACTAGTATTGTCGATACTAGCTGTTTCAAATCTCTAAAGGCAATGTCACATTTTTCAGTCCATATAAAATCAATATTTCCTGTCAAGGCATATAATGGTGCAGCAATCTGTGAAAAGTTATTTATAAATCTACGATAACATCCAGTAAATATCAGAAAACTACGTACCTCTGTTTGAGTGCAGGGAGTAGCTAATAAGAGGATTACATGTATTTTTGTTGGATCTACCTAAATTCCAATTGTTGAAATGTAATGACCTAGGATCAGGCCCTCTGTCATCATCATATGGCACTTCACGTGGCTTAAGCATAGCCTAGTAGCAATACACTACTCCAGGACCTTCTCCAATGTCTGTGATGCCTGCTTGAAGTCATCTCCATAGAGTGTGAAATCGTCCATGTACACTTCCAATCCTTCCTTTATCAAGTCTGCAAAAATACTAAGTATGGTTCTTTGGAATGTAGCAGGTGCATTGCACAATCCAAAAGGAAATACCTTGCAAGCAAACGTTCACCAGGGGCAGGTAAAAGTAGTCTTATCTTGGTCTTCAGGGGCAATTTGGATTTGGTTGTAGCCACTAAAGCCATCCAGGAAAGAGAAGAATTTCTTTCCTGCCAATGTATCTAGAACCTAATCGATAAATGGAAAGGAAAAATCATCTTTTTGTGTTTCCTTGTTGAGTTCTCTGTAGTCAACGCATATCCGCCATTTCCCATTCTTTTTGGGGATGACAACTAATGGAGAAACCCGTTTACTGCCAGATATTCGATGAATAAAATTCACATCTAACAGTTTTTGAAGTTCTTCTTTAACAATATCCTTTAGGTGAGGATTTAATCTACGTTGAGGTTGTCGAATGGGTCTTGCTTCCTTTTCAATGTAGATGTGGTGCATGCATAACTGAGGGTTAATCCCTTTCATGTCTGGGTAATCCCAAGCGAAAGCCCCTTTATATTTCCTAAGTACTTGAATAAGTTTATGTTGTTGGTCATCACTCAGATTACTATTAATGTTCAGGATTTTCCCTGGCTCAATTTCGATAGGTTTGCTATTATAGACAATGGTTGTTGGTATTGGTTGGTCATTGATATCTCTCAAGGAATATTCTTCAATCTCATTATCAAGGATTGCTTCAATCATGTGACATCTTAGATTAGATACTGCAGCAAGGTGATTGATACAAGTGTTAATAATATCATCTTCTATTTAGTTTTTAAATTCAAGGCATCTGCCACAGTCAATGGTGACCGAATATTTTTTCTTAAATATGTTACAGGTTCCTTCCTAGTTTTTACAATGGTTAGGCTTGGATGAGCAGGAGGTTATAAAGCAAGATTCTTTACATCATTCCCTCTGGTTATGGTCATACTACCTGTTCGGCAGCTTATATAAGCATCTTCTCTTGCTAGCCAAGGTCTTCCTAATATTAAGGGATTTCCATCTAGCTGGTTTCTAGGATTAATAATCAAAAAATCTATCGAATATTCCCAAGAGTCTACAGAAACCATCACATCCTATAATGTTCTTTCTGGGTTAATGATTGAACGGTCAACAAGTTCCAACAAGGTAGTAGTTGGTTCTAAGGTT
Source organism: Pinus taeda (assembly GCA_000404065.3). Lineage (NCBI taxonomy): Eukaryota > Viridiplantae > Streptophyta > Pinopsida > Pinales > Pinaceae > Pinus > Pinus taeda. The sequence goes on along the minus strand of APFE031679956.1, from coordinate 47,934 downwards.
GTGATGCCAAGAATTTCGCAGGTTGTTGTTGTGAGAATATTAATGGCTGGCCCTAAGTCGACTAAAGCATTGGGAAAAGAGTAGCCATTTATCTGGACTGTGACAATGGGGTTTCCCGGATCTTCGTATTTTACAAGTTTCTTTTTTCCTAATAATAAATTAAACAAAGTTCCGGCAACATGGAAGGTTGGTGTTAATTTTGTTTTCCTCATAGACTTTTTTGCACACAGTTCCTTAATGGTTTTTGCATATATTGGAATGTCTTGAATACCCTGGAGGAGGGGTATTTTTATCCAAATATTTTTGAGTTCACCCAGAAGATCAAAGTCGGGATATTCAATTGGGTGTGGTATCATCAATCTTTCTGGGAATGGGGGGGAAGTAGTTATGAACTATTCGAGATTGTTCTGCCTGACTGTATCATCCCCTTGTTTTGTTTTTTTGATCATCTATAGTCAAAGGCTTATTTGGGTGTGGTTCTTCAGGTTGTATATTTTTATCGTCATCTGGAACAATTACACGTCCAGATATTAACTTGAGTTCGTTACACTCTCTCAACTCAACTTCAGGGTTCAGACCCTCAATGATTTGTACTGACTGGATTAGTCTATTGTTAGGATTTGGGTTGGGTTGAGCTGGGAGTTGCGGTCATATATTAGATTTAGGATTCTATTGCAACGTGTAAGGTGCTGGTAAAGTTGGTTGAGGCAAAGGAACTGTCCCCATAGGCTGGTTCGTGGATCTTTGCCAATTTGATTACCAATTCTGATTTTGTGAGGTGGAATGGGACCATTGAGATGAATAAGGGTTGTTATGCCAGAATAGTGGAGGGTAAGAGGGATTGGCCAATTATTGTTTGGATTTGACTGGTTGGGCCATGGTGGCATAGAAAATGCTTAAGGTGGCCAAGTAGAAAAAGGTGGCTAGTTCTGCCATGCTACCCCTGAATATTTCTGAGAATTATATTGTGAGGGAGGAAAGAACGAAGATGGGTTGGTAAGCATAACTATCTGATGTGCTTTCCATTGACGACATTGGTTCAGCAGATGTACTGGTTCCACTTCTTCTTCTTCTTCCGTGAAGACTGCTTTTAATCCTGGGAGTGATGGGCAGCTTTCTGTGGCATGCTCCTTAGTGCATATGGCACATGTTTGTATCATATCTAGCGGGCATTCTTTATGACTGTGTTTCTTTTTGCAACGGGGACAGAAAATAGCCAGGTTCTGTTCTGCTTCGGCATGCTTTTGTTTAGCTTGCATGATATCCAATCGTGTCATCAGGGTCTCCAGGATATTAGTCTTGAAATCTTCCAACAAATTGTCGATTTCGACTCGTGTAATGCTTCCTCCGAGGCTTTGCTGTCTCTGGTGATCGCATTGCGTCCAGCTGGTTTCAGCCTTGTACTGCCCCTAGAGCACCTGATGCACAAGTCTATAATATTGTCATAATCTTCTTGATAAATGTCGCCCTTACCCATTATATTCAGTGTTTCTACCCATTGGTCTTTCATACCTTTAATCATCGTTGTTTTTAGAACATCATCAAGCAGATTTGTGTTACACTAAAATTTGTCACCATGACTATTTGCAGTTAGTATGGCTCCATCAACTGTCATACTATCCTCCTTGGCAAGTCTCATACCTCTGCTCTCCATTTCAGACTTTAAGAAAGAGAGAAAGTCTTTAAAAATCTATTTATCTCTGGGTACGCAGTTTCTCTCAACCTTACCTGCGTGTACGCAACCCAAGTTCACAATACCTGCATACTTGTACACTCTGTATGTAAAGGGGTGGGTGTGTACCCCTGTAAAGGTCAAAAGGCGTGAGTTTCATCTTAAAAAAGTTACTTGTGCTCATTTCTAGAGCATTCTAGAATCTTGTTCGACGTGTATTGAGTGCCTCCAGATGGTTCATGTATCCCTATGAAAGAGGAACTTATCCCATCAAGAGGGGAGCTATCCCATCCAAAGAGGGGCTTATCCATTGATGGTGGAACTGATTAACTTCCTCTAGAGCACTATAAATACAGGCATTGGGCCAGAAGGGGGGAGATTGAAAGCTGAATATTCCTAAGGGTAGATGCTGCTGGAATTAGGACTTCCTTGTAGAAGCTTGTGAGGAGAGATTCCCATCCTTTCTTGTTTCATTTGGAAGTGGGTGAGCTTATCAAAGTAAAGGAAAACTCTTGCTGGACCCTGGGAGGAACTTGCACAACACCAAGGCTCAGGTTGTAATGGTTTCTTTTGTTTCCTATTAATACAAATAAGTCCATTCTTCTCAACAATTTGTTATTTATGGGTTGTTTCATATACTCCTTGGTCTGTATGTTAAATATGTTTTACTTTATGAGATATTCAGGTGCTATTTAATCGTTTGATTGTTAGTGAATGCAGGTTTCGAAGAGAAGGAGGAGCTCATCCGGATCAACCAGGTTGGACTACTACAACAGCGTTGGACTACAGGTAGGATCTAAACACTTGATTTCTTATATGGTAAATGCATATTTAGAGAAGGATTGTTCTTAATTGTCTTGTTTGTCACTAGAAAGCCTTAAGCTTCTATGGAGGTTGGTTTTGTCCGCAAAATTGACTCTTTCCGCCTGACAAAATGGCGACCATACTAGGGAACTCCATTGATGTGAATGATTTTTCCTTTGTGTGAAACTTTGATCTGAGAAAAGTCATTTGTTTTCTGGTTTTTGGCTGTTTGACTGTGTATTTGGGTGGGCTAGCTTAGGGTTAAATTAGATTTTAGTTTTTATTTGTTTTTCCAGTAGTACGCACCCTCTGCGTTGAGCACAGTGCGTACTTGTACGCACTGCAGCCTTGTGCACAGAGCGGGCCCGCACCTGTCTCAACAGGTCGCCTGCGTACCCTGTCAAAAATTGAGAAAATTTCAATTTTTCCATTCTTCCTCTTAGATTTTGTCTTTAATTAGTTTTTACTGCCCATATCCACTGGTTACCTATCAAATATCTTCACCTGAACTTGTTTCGTTAGCGTCAAGAGTTTTAGTGGAATTCATAGAAGTTCTAGCCCTAGGGTTTGATTTTTGCATTGGTCCTGTAGTGACTTTGGCTTTAAAGTTGTGAAACCTTGGATCTCTCTGGTTTTATCCGTCTCTTAGGAGTTGGACCTGTCATAAAGTTCACCTGTGTGAGCAACCTACCTTTGTGTTGTCTCTTTGCGAAATTTCAAAGAAGCTGTTGATTGAGTTGTGAATTTCATTCTGAGAAAAACAACAAAAGAGTTTGATTTTTGTTTTGACTGGTTTATGTTCTGCATGAGTGGTCCTTGGTGTGATTGTTGCCGAGTAAAACCAACTGGAATCATCTTTGTAGCTTTGCCTCGTTAGATTTGTTTTAGGTAAATTTCCTTTTCATTGCTTTTGAGTGAGTGTTTCATAGATTTTTATAAATTTTAAGATTGATTTTTGTTAGAATAGTTTTATATGCTTTGTTAAATAGAAAAAATACAAAAACATCTCCTTTGAAAAGTTTGTTTAAGTAGCATTTGAAGTATTTCGAAAGAGAAAGGAATTTTCGTGCAAGTAATGAGTGGTCATGTGTTGTATGCTTGGAAAAGACAAAGAGATTGTTTCTTTGATTGTCTATTAAGAAAGTTGCTTTTATCAATTTTGCATTTTCCAACTCTCTTAACTAGGGAATTCATTGAAAAAGAAAAGTAGTGTAAATCATCCTAAGTGCATCTTTTTAGTGGATTTGAGTCGAGTCTACACACCATCAGTTTCATCTTCGCTACCTTTTGTCCTAAAGAAAAGCCATAAAAATTAACGCTTAAAGTAAAATCAACTTAGTAACTTTTCTTTTACTAGGGCTCTGAAGCACCAATATAGATCAGGCTAGTGTCTTGGAGTAGGAGAGTAATTAACTCTCCAAGACAGCAAAACCAAACCAGTAGCTTATCTTGTGATAGGATAAATCCAACTGTTGCATTTACACTCTAGGAAAGCTCCTCTTAAAGGAGAAGCACGAGCTTGTGTCCGAACCAATGAGGGGATCAATCCTCCCTCATTGGGAACGACGCCAAACACACACGTATTACAAACGGTAAACCTCGGATTAACCATTGTCGAGGAGCCTGGGGTCACTTATCAGTAAACCTTGGATTATTGTCAAGGAGCCGGTAAGGGGATTGAGCTTTGATAAACTCTGCCCTTGCGTGTTGTCGGGAGCGGTAGACTGTTTCCCCAGGTGTATATTGTTGTTGTTGGTAACCGTTTTAGTGACCATTATCTTAGAATTCTACCCAAGGTGACGGTGGAGGGGAAGATCCCACTTACCTGGAGCAGACGTCGGCTAGACTCACTTGGATTTTCTGGGGGGTTCACTTCACTCGAGACAGTTAAAGTGGAGGAACTTGGTCCAGTCTATTCATTAAGCAGGTTGTCGGGGTAACTGTTCCACCCGCCATTTTTGTACTGAATCCTACGAGGTTGGGCTTCATCACCAACTAGTGTTTTCGGTTCGGGGAACTTACTGTTTGTGTGTGGTTTGACGCCCTAGATTCTTTAGGCGTGTGTTTCAAATTTGATTGGTTCTTTAGCGACTTTAGGTGGTTTTCTTTGAGATTTTAATTTGTTTTCGTGTGCAGTAGTTAAAAGTTTTAGCTGTGGCTGAATAAACGAGACAGTCCCGTAGACTTCAGGGCAAGTCACCTGAGGTTGTTACCGTGGCCGATTTGTTGAGGAAATCCTGTAGATTGTGGGGTGAACCTCCTGAAGACGTCCCGGATCATTACGAAGGTTTGAAAATCCTTGTAACTCCTCCTAGTGGCAGTAGAGTAGGTTCACCTGAAGAAGGAGAGTCTTCGTTGGTAGTCCATCCAGATTACCAAAGTCTAGAAACAAGTTATAATCCTGAAGCTATTGCGGTTTCCGAGCTTACTGGTATTTTTTCATCTACTAGTGATATAGGCGAAGAACCTGAAATATCTGAACCTGTTACTCCAACTTCTAGTGTTCCTGATTCACCTAGGGTAGAACGAGTCATCACGGAAAATCTTCCTTCTGGTTTGATTTCTATTGAAGAACTTGCTCCAGAAGAAGAAATAGGCGTTTCTTACCTTGAAGATCAACCTACTATTGATCTAAAAGAGCGTGAATCCATATTTTACAGTCCTCCTAGAAGTACTACTTGGTATCTTTCGTTAACAAATTATTTAGACAACTCAGGGTCTAGTTTTTCTCCACCTCGTACTCCTTTTCCACCCGGAGGTTTCACTACTCCTGTATATATGTCTAGTCTGTCATCCATGTATTCCCAATCTCCGGAAACCTATTTATACGGCGGTCTGTCTGTTCCTGCTGGGTATCAGTCCATTTCTGGTACTTTTTCAGGAGCATCTCCTCGTCCTATCGAACAAAAGTTGTTATCTGGAAGTAGTGGTCAGTTGAGTGCAGAAGAAATTCTGATGATGTCAGGTCAACCTCAAGGCAATCAGTTACCGCCTGGAAGGCAACCTCAAGGTACTCAATATATGCCTAGGGGGCAACCTCAAGGTACTCAATTTGCGCCTAGGGGCCAACCTCAAGGACAGTACATACCTACGGGACAATACATTCCTCAAGGTCAACCCCAGACCCAATACGTACCCCAAGGTCAACCCCAGTATCCTTACGTACCTCAAGTTCAACCTCAATATCAGTATGCGCCCCAAAATCAATATCCTTACGTACCTCAAGGTCAACCCCAGTATCAGTATGTGCCTCAGGGTTATCAACCCCAAGGCCAGTATCAACCTCAAGGTTACCAACCGCCTTCATATCAATCTTACCCTCAACCCGGTTATGGTCCTCCATATCCTCAAGGTCAATACCCCGGAACGAATTTGGTGTGGGATCCTTCTCAAAATCAACAGGTTTTGCAACCGAATGTGCAGTCGGCATCCCAACCTGGACAGGCCGCTGGTCCATCTCAGCAACCCGTCCAGTCTACAGCTCAAACTTCTGCACCTTCTGTAGTTTCTCAGGCTGGGGCTAGTACACCTCGTACTCCGCCTCAAACGTCTGCTGCGACTACTGCAACATCTTCTCCATCTACCCCACCTTCTTCTGGAGTATCAGCAGCTCCAGTTTCTATTGTTCCTGCATCTGCTCCTCGGACCTCTTTACCTCAGTCTAGATCTATGGTCCAGACTTCGGTCTAGATGCCTGTAGGAAGTACGGTTGTTACTTCTCAACCTCAATTTGTTCAACCTCCATACCAGGGACAGTACCAACCTCAATATGGTCCTGTTGCGCAGCAACCAACCTACCAGTATCAACCGTATCCTGGGTACACTTATCAACAACCTCAACAACCCCAGTACGGTCCGGTTAATCTTGGTTTTCCGGGAGGATACAATATCCCGAACGCAATTCCTATTCCAAGTTATCCTGGATATCCTCCTCCTGGGGCTGGTTTAGTGACCCAGAATTTTAGGGATCTGAACCGGCAATTGCCATTTATCGCAACTTTGGATTTACCAGAATTGTCGCGCCTAAGGAACGATCCAATCAATTATCTTCCGTTTTGGCTGCCAATGCCGAATAAGTTGCCCAGTGACATACCCAAGTTCGAAGGTAAGTCTGGAGAGGATCCGTCAAATCATGTGATGACTTACCACCTCTGGTGTGCCTCAAATTCT
>APFE031679956.1:2311-30440 GCA_000404065.3 Pinus taeda | reverse complement strand
AGCCTATTTGATATCCTTTTGTTTCAGAAAAACCTTACTACCACTCTTGAACACGACACTTGTTCATTCACCTGGGTTCGGAAATCCTTTGCCTCACAGTTGACCAAATCATTGACATTATTTAGCCAGGTTATGGGAGTCGACTTTGAGTCATTCGTCACCAAACCATATGTTGTGTCGTTATGTGTTCAAGAGGTCTGCAAACGAAACATTCAACCGCAAAATACCTATCATCCATTGTATCATCCTTGAGTCAGTCCTTACAGCAACATTTCTTCAACTTGAACTATGATTTCGTGTTGTGGGCTTGCTTGCGACAGGTCGCTTTCTATCGACATCAGCACATTATCTAGAGAGTTGACTTAGAAATCGTCAGTACCTTGAAGTCTGCATGCATCAATGGCAAGTTTCTCGCCTTCGACGTCAGTTTTCATCATTGACTTGTGATTGAAGGATTCCATGAAATGTTCGACTTCGACTCATTCATTCACATCTCATGGATTGTGCTGGGTACTTTGAGAACCATTGACATTACTGGTGGTCTCTCTCATGCTTGTTAACTATTTACATCATTGACTGGTAATCAAGTGGTTTCTACCATGTTCGACATCGACTCATTTATTCGCATGGCTAGAATTGTACCGATTCGGGAAGTAGAGATGAAGACCCTGGATCTAGTTTCCACCATCCAGGCTGCGAGGATTTTTGTATTCATTATATTGTAGACCAATTATAAACAGATGGTTGCGTCCATACTGTGTCTACACGAGTCTATGATTATGATGTATTATGAAATCATTCCTATATCAGAGTAGTTAGTCTGTTAGTTAAAGTTTTGATCTGAGTATGGCAATGCCTACCTCAGCGATGATATAATCTTATACATGTATTTTGTGTTGAAAATTGCAGGTTCTGACCAGGCTCTCCACGAGATAATCCTTGAAATGATAAAGTACTTCACCCTTCCTAGATGATATAAAACCCTTATCTATTACAGGCTTCTCACTTTAGGGGGCAATCTGTTACACTGAAATTTGTCACCATGACTATCTGCAGTTAATATGGCTCCATCAATAGTCATATTATCCTCCTTGTCAAGCCTCATACCTCTGCTCTTCATGTCAAACTTCAGAAAGAGAGAAAGTCACTTAAAAACATGTTTATCTCTGGGTACGCAGGTTCTCTCTACCTTGCCTGCTTGTACGCATCCAAGCTCATTGTACCTGCGTACTTGTACGCTCTGTAAGTCAAGGGATGGGTGCGTACTCCTGTAAAGGTCAAAAGGCGTGAGTTTCATCTTAAAAAAGTTACTTGTGGTCATTTCTAGAGCATTCTAAAAGCTTGTTTGACGTGTATTGAGCGCCTCCAGATGGTTCATGTATCCCTATGAAAGAGGAACTTATCCCATCAAGAGGGGAGCTATCCCATCCAAAGAGGGGCTTATCCCATTGATGGTGGACCTGATTAGCTTCCTCTAGAGCACTATAAATACAGGCATTGGGCCAGAAGGGGGGAGGTTGAAAGCTGAATATTCCTAAGGGTAGATGCTGCTGGAATTAGGACTTCCTTGTAGAAGCTTGTGAGGAGAGATTCCCATCCTTTCTTGTTTCATTTGGAAGTGGGTGAGCTTATCAAAGTAAAGGAAAACTCTTGTTGGACCCTGGGAGGGACCTGCACAACACCAAGGCTCAGGTTGTAATGGTTTCTTTTGTTTCCTATTAATACAAATAAGTCCATTCTTCTCAACAATTTGTTATTTATGGGTTGTTTCATATACTCCTTGGTCTGTATGTTAAATATGTTTTATTTTATGAGATATTCAGGTGTTATTTAATCGTTTGATTGTTAGTGAATGCAAGTTTCGGAGAGGAGGAGCTCATCCGGATCGACGAGGCTGGACTACTACAACAGCGTTGGACTACAGGTAGGATCTAAACACTTGATTTCTTATATGGTAAATGCATATTTAGATAAGGATTGTTCTTAATTGTCTCGTTTGTCACTAGAAAGCCTTAAGCTTCTAGGGAGGTTGGTTTTGTCCGCAAAATTGACTCTTTCCGCCTGACAATTTGCATAAGGAGATCTTTGCATATTATATTGGAAACGCTCCACATATTCTTCCAGAGTCTCGTTAGGCTTAGCTACCATTTGAAAGATTTCATCTTTCAGTTCTCTAGTTCGGCAATGATCTTGGTATTTTTTAAGGAAGGATGTTTTCATTTGGTCCCAGTCAATGATGGTACCTCCACCAAGTCCCATAAACCAACGCAGATTTTCTCCCTTCAGAGTAGAGGGGAACAGTTTCAACTTCTGCGGGTTGGTAGTGTAATCATAAGCCCTACATAGGACATCAAATTCGAAAAGGAATGCATCGGGATCTTCTGAAGTTAGCCCATGAAAGGTAGGAATATCTGTAATGGGATAGCTTTCATGGGGGCATTGACATCTATGTCAACAATAGGGTATTGTAACATAGAGGTTTGGGGTTGTCGTTAATTAATGGCCATTTGGTCAAAAATATGCCAGTATCCTTCAGGGATCTCTTAAGCTGGAGAGTTGTTCCTAGGATGTCCAGAAGAGGCTGGAATGATTCTAATAGCGCTACCTTGATCTAGAACACTGGGTGTCCTATGCTCAATCACTACTTCAAGAGATTTAAGTTCTGGTGATTTAATTTTAGTATTACCTATTTCTCCTTCTCCTTCATAGAGGTTGCAAGAATTCCCTTCTTGTGAAGGGCGTGGTTGTGAATTTTCAATATCTTGAAAACTTTGTTCAGACCCTTCAGTATTACTATGAATCTCAGCGTTAGCTACAGATGGTGATCCTGTGGCCTGAAGGGAGACAGTAGGATGTCTGGTAACAATAGTTCGAGGTCCTACTGATGACTGAGACTCAACTTTTCTTATGATTTCGTCAATAAAGGTTGATCGTCCAAGGGTCACCGGTCCCTTAGATTTTTCAGGTTTGGGAGGAGGAATTATATCTTTTTCTGGTATTTTCTTCTTAGTCATTCATACAAAAATACAAATGTTCATTTCTACCTTAAATTCCTATGCAAATCTGTTGGAAAACGGGTGGAGGAGCGAGCATTTTACTCGCTCGTTACGCAGGTTCTTACCTCCTTTTTTAATACTCAGTTCTCTCTCAGCAGACAAACATCAAACATACATCACTCTTTGTAAAATGGAAACACTCTCCCCGGCAATGGTGCCAAAATGTTGGGTGCTAAAAGGTGTCTTTTAAAACTCCTAATTACCTCACATTAATTATCAACCTAGGTAAGTACTTTTGTTCCAAGAGTGTACACAATATGTGCAAGCTATAAATCCAGAGAGTAATGCTTTAAAAAAAGTTATTAAATTCAATACAAGAGTAAACAGATGCAATCATAAATCTCAATCTTGTAATTTTAAGGGAAGTAATTCATCTAAGCATCACGAATCAATCTCAAACAAAACCATAATTCAATCTTAATCAACCAATTTCAATGATAATAAACCAAGAGCACCGTAGCATTAACTGAGCTCTTTCAGATGGACTTAAACTACTAGATAGAAGGAAAGCATTTGATCTAATCAATAACACTCTATCCTTTAATTAACCAAAAATGATTCTTTAACTGATGACTAATTCAATCCACGACATGAATAAATAAAACCAATTAGAATTGCACATTAATGAATGAATACCCTAAATCCGAATTAACAAAAGTAAATCAATTGCAAAGCTGTAAAGTAGAATAAACTTGCAGGAAACGGAAAAGTATAAAACAAGGAATAGCAGTAAGATCCACTAGAGACCAAGCCCTAGCCACCAGCAAATACTGCTTAGCTACTTTAGAATATCCAAATGAACAGCAATGCAAGTTATATATTAATCATCAAATTCACTTATCATTACAATACGATCTTATTCTTCAAAATCACGCTTTTGTAAATTAAAATTATAATTGAAGTAAAAGGCGAGAGATCCCTTTCCTCCTTCAATTTTCCCCTTTATAGTCAAAAGGAAAAAGATAAATGTGATCCCTCAGGATCAGGAGATCTTGAGGGATTCCCAACTAAATGCTATCTTCAAACAATTCTTTCATCTTGCATTGATCCTCTTGATTCGTTCCTTGGTTTGACCGCACACAACGCGCCTCATTTCCCTTGATTAGCTTTTGTTGTTTCGAATTTGGAATAGCAGTTGTTCCATCTGTTGTTTTTCTGCATAAAAAGCAATGAGAGTTAGTTTGGACGGTTAAATTGTATCAAGATCAGTTTCATTCATCCCTTATCAAAATCCTATCAATATGTTATTATATCATGGCATAAAATGGATAAGAAAAGAGGAAAAAGGTAGTGTAATCAAGAGTAAATGCATACCTGTTGCACGGATCAACTGAGAGGAAGAAGATAAATTAGTAAAGGAGGTGAGGTTTGGTCTTAGTTTCACATGGTCTTATGACCCAATGGGAGTGGTTTCTAAACTCGGGCTAGAAAACAAGTTCACTACCTATCACCATACAGTCAGGCCTAAAATAGAACAATATAAGAATCAATTGGAATGGATAGAGAACACCCTCCAAGAGGTTGAACAGTAGGCAGTTTCTACATCAAATGTGCAAACTCCACTTGCACAAGAAAATTCAGCAAAAAGAGGAAGGGAAGAACAATGTTCTCCTACAACTGAAGCATCAAGCCAAAGCTTCATAATTGTGTAGATAAAGAAGGGACCAAGGATCTTTGTGATTGTTGGTGCAAAAAATGAACCTTAGAAGACAGCATTAGATGGACTTGGAGAGACTATGCTTTATACACATTCTGGTGGACAATCTACACAATCCCCAACTCATTCTACTACTTCTCATGAATAGTAGGTAATTCAGACTAGTGGAGGCAATTTGAAGGATAAGGAGGAAGACATTTTTCATGTCTTCAGTGAGATTAAAAGGAGGAATGAAGAATTGAAGTTGAACACTTATACCCAATTCTGGAAGCATTCTTCCAGCTCTCAAGCCAGGCTTCTCTCAGTCTTTAACTCTGAGAAGGGAAAAATGCAGATGGCTTTCTTACAAGCCCAAATTCCACAACCTAGGACTGTTGATCACTATCAAAAGCAGACTTCTTTTGAGTTCAATGTGAAGGATGTGCATCCAATTGATCAAATTGAAATGCACAAACAAATTGGGCAGATGATTTCTTCCACCTTGACTAACACTTCCATGAGTTTTTCAAAAATGTAGGTTACCTTGGCCAACACTGAGTCACAACTTAAGTTGGAGAAAGTATCCTCATTAGCAAAGGACACCAAGATTCAATCCTTGGAAAACCTAGTGACGAAGATGGGATATGATCCCTCCAACATAAACACTGCAAAAGAGCTTATTAAGAAGAAGAAGAATGTTGAAGTTGCAACATTAAAGAAGCAGCTCAAATTTCCAGCCTCTGAGGACGCAATGGCTAAAGAAATTGAAGAAACAGAAAATGAGAAGTCTAACATGATGAAGCTCATCATAGAACAAAATCTACAGATAAAACAAATGAAGGAGAAGATGGAGAAATTGGTCAAGGAAAAAGATGAAGTTGTTAAAAATGCTCAAACTCCAATGGATATAGTCCCCCTTGCATCAATTCCTACCACCAAGGTTTCTACTTTAGCTACAACATCAACTATAGGTACAGCAGAAGGATTTGAACAGCTTGTTGAAGCTATTCATAACTTGTATATCCAGACAGGAGAAATTAAGAAACTCAAGGATGAACTCAAGGAATTACTCCTTATGGAGTCAGTAGCAGATAGTTCACATGCAACTGAGTTGCACAAAGTCAAAGGTCAGATTAAAGTACTACAAAGGGAACTCAAGGAATCTTTCATTGGAAACAAATTGGGTTTGGCAAAGGAAATTTTGTGGGAAGGAATTATAGAATCAATCAAGGATATTTGGCCCTATATCAAGATAGTGTTTGATTAGAAGGATCTCTTGGAGAAAGCTCAGAAAGTAGTTGAAACTATTACTAAGCAGCTTGACAACATGCAAGAAATTGCTTCTGATATCATCAAGTTCTCGAATTCCAAAAACAACTATGAGCTTGAGGAATTAGGCATAAGTGACAGAACAACAACTATATTGGAGGTATAGAAGATCATCACCAAGAAAAACCTCATCCTTCAGCTGCAGGAAAAGTGCAACAATGTCAATACCATAGTTCAGCGGTTTTTCAGCAGGATAGAACCCTTGACCAGCAAGGGTTTTCCCTCCATGATTGTGATTAATGACAAATTTATGCCAATTGAGGATTATGTTCAAAATCTGACATAGGTGGGCAAACATGCAGCTTCAATTTCAAACATAAGAGGTTCAACAACACCAGCACTTATAGTGAATGCACTCAGGGATACTTTCTTTATTTGAATGAAATCAGACACATATTTTTAGTAAAACCCACTTTTACTAAATATACAGAGATGGGTGAAATTTACAGAAGAGTAACTCAGATATCTATCCCAGAAAAGAAACGTTGGGAAGAACTGATAGAATTACTTGACTAAAGGGTGATCTAACAACATTTAGCTTTTAAAGGAACAATCAGCATAGCTTCAACAGTTTTCAATATTTCCAGCAACAGTCATCAACAGCTCAGCAACAAAATAGTGCCACATCAACTAGCAGTTTATATTTCTGATTTTGTAATTATCTATTTTTTTAAAACAGTTTGAGATATTTTCTTAGTTCTATTATTGTATAAATAACTCTCTTTCACGAGTTATTAAAGGTTGCACCCTTGAAGAAGCATTTCCAGACATTAAATGTACTTGACTTTTCTGAAACATTAATACAAAGTTGAGGATTCTGAATTCTGTTCATACAGTTTCGTTTTTCCTATAAGTTTTTCCAGTTATATTCACAGTGTTTCTCTTCATATTCTTATGTTTTATAGAGATAACTAGGTAGGAATAATTGAGTTTCAATCTATTCCTATAAGCTTTTGAAGTGATCATCTATGAAGAGAATGAATTATATTAATTGTATGTTTAATTAATTCCCTCTTAATTATTAAATCAGCATCTTTTGTAAACTTAAGCATATTTTGTTAAACCTTCTGAACATGGTTTAAAGATTTTCATACTTATGATTATTTGATTTTCAATTTGAATATTGTAAAAATCATATCATTTCTTTGTTTCTGCTCACCAACATACAATCTATATCATTGTGTGAATTTTAATAGAAACCCCCTTTTTTAATATTGATATTATTCAAAAGGTTAGGCATCATTGTTTTATATCTGTCTCATACATTGGTCCTCCAAATTAAAACAAAACTCCCAAAAAAATTATCTTAGATGCCCTGGCATGATAGCTGGCCATTATCATCTCAGAGATACAACATCAATCTGGCACCATTTTCGGGGACTCGAATTTCATTAATTTTTCCTGGGGAAACAATAAATATCTTATTCCTTTAAGGTGACTAAAGGTCTAGATAGGTTAAAATATTTCACCTGGCGTCTCCACTGTGCAAAACTAGCACCTTTTAAGCACACTAGATCCTGTTCTGAATCTAGCACAGTTAGTCCTAGGGTTGTTGAACTCTTAGATAGGAGAGTTGACTTCAAATCATATTTCCTTATTCATTCACTTGAATCTCATCCAGAACCCCCACTTCCACCAGGATCACCTAAATCTGAGTCTGACCTGGGTGTTCATTTACCTGAATACAAACCTATAGACTTTATATCTCCCACTACTTACTCATTTCATTCCACTTCTGAACAACCTGAATCTTATACCTCTAAACAACTTGAACGTGCCTTTTCCATATATTTTAATCCACTCTTTGAATCAAAAGAAGATATTCATTCTCAGGTCCACAAGTTGATTATTAAGACTCCTCTAAAATAATTCAGGACTTCTCCACCTTCTTTATCTCCTCCTAATTCACCCCCACATAGTAGTTCACCCCCTCTTTCACCATCTCCCTCTTCTTTATCATCATCCTCACAAACATCTCATACATCATCTTCTACTATGGCATTCCAACCCATTGTACAGGCAAGATATGCAGCTTTAGTTTTACCTCCAATCCTTGATGCTTTTCCAAATGGATATTTGAAACACCTTCCTAGGTATAATGGAGAAACAGGTCCCTCAGCTGAGGACCATCTTCAAGCATTTCTAGACTTTGCAGGTAACATGAACATAGAACAAGAAAATATTTACATGAGGTTATTTGTACAGTCTCTTGAGGGAAATGTGAGAACTTGGTTTAGGCAGTTACCTGCAAATTCCATTAGAAATTGGGAAGAACTAACAAATATATTTAAAAATCAATGGGAAGTGAAAAAAGATGCTCTTTACTTTTTGCCTGAGTTTGAAGAACTTTAAAGAAATTTTGGTGAATCTGTCCCTGATTTCATCAAAAGGTTCAACAAACTTTACCATGAGAAGCCCCCTAATTGCAAACCCCCTGTAGCAGCAGCCAAAACTAAGTTTTCAAAAGCTTTTGAAGAGGATTTTTTTGTAATTTTAAGAGAAATAACTTCAAGGACTCTTGAAGATATGCAAGCTAATGCTATAGAGGTGGAAGCAAATAGGGTTGTGTCAGCCACCTTAAAGGCTAAAGAGGAAAAAACACAAAGAAAACTTAAAACTAGTCAAGAGGCCTCAACCTCTTCTAAAAATAAAATTGAATATTCTAAAATAGATGAAATAACTTATATTCTTAGAAATCTATCCAATAGAATTTCCAAGATTGAGACTCAACCTAGAACAATTCAACAAACAGTTAGTAGACCCCAAAATCAAAATCAAGGTCAATACAAAATAAATCCACATTTACAAATTCTTCAAACACCTAGTAATGATCAACAAGTCCCAACTCCTCTACTGATAGATTGTCAGCAACCTGATGACAATATTATGACTATCACTCAAGACATTAATAATGTGGACACTTCTTTTGATCAAAATGTTATTATTCCCCTCTCACAACAGAAATAGGTTCAAGAAGATCAAGAGTCCTCACAAGTTTCCAAATACCGTGCCTTCTCTGAATTCTTAATTGCAAAGTTGAACAAAAGATATGATCTTAGGCCTAGACCTGGCCCTGAAAGACCTCCTAAGGAACCTCCAATAATTGAACCCCGTACCAAAGCTGTTGAAACTCAAACAACTATTATTCGACCATTAAATTAATCAACTGATACTACTCAAAATGAAAATAATGTTTTGACTACATTTAACGTTGAAAAGGAGTTAGAAAGAGTTAAAATCCCAATTCCACTTTCAAAACTTTCCAAAAACCCTGGGTATAAAAATCAAGTCTCCAAATGGATACAAAACACCTCAGTTGATGTTGAAAGTGATATCATTAGTCTTCAATATGAAAAACCAGTGGTTATCTTTGGTCCTAGTTCAAATATGATTGATTAAATAGTGCCCCCTTTCTATGTAACTCTTAAGACAAATGATTCCATGTTATACAAATGTATGCTTGATTCTAGAGCATCACATAACCTAATGCCAAAAACTATCATGGACCATTTAAAACTTGACATAACTAGATCCTATCATGATTTGTACACTTTTGATTCCAAAAGGGTGCCTTCCTTAGGATTAATTAAGGATTTAGTAGTCATCCTTGCCCAAATTCCAATGAAAAGTGTAGTGCTTGATATAGTTGTCACAGATATCCCTCCCAAATTTGGAATGCTCCTTTCTAGGTCTTGTTGTGCCAAATTAGGGGGAACTCTTCAGATGGACATGTCTTATGCCACTATTTATGTTTATGGGGGAGAGAAACTAAGGTTATAGAGAGGTAAGGTTTATGCACACTATTTGTAAAGCAAATCAACCAAGGAACCATCCCATTTATGCAATTGATCAAGATTTTGGTTGTTTCAACTCTCTTCAAACCAAACACACGAAACTCAAGTAAAAATTGAAGATGTAGTTGAAAGTACTATACCAAATCAAACTAATGTATGGAAACTATTCTTTGATGGTTCTTGTATTAAGGATGGAGTAGGAACTGGGGTAGTTTTAGTCTCATCAAAAAAAGAAAAATATTACAAAAACATGCAAACTTTATTTTGAAGTTACAAATAATGTAGCTGAATATGAAGCTTTCCTTTTAGGACTCCAATTAGCCAAGAGCTTAAAGGTTCAAAACCTAAGCGTTTTCACTGACTCAGAGCTCATTGTAAAAAAAATTAGAAATCTTTGCCATACAAAACATACTAGGCTTAGATCTTATCGAAATGAGGTTTGGGATTCAGTTGAAAATTTCTTTAATGCTTTCAATTTGAATTATATTCCAAGAGATCAGAATATTCATGCAGATTCCTTAGATGTTTTTGCTAGTTCCTTTAAAATTCCTTATCAAACTAATGTGCTTTATCTTATACAAGTCAAATACAAACCATCCATCCCAAACAATCTAAAATACTGGCAGATATATGAAGATGACGAACAAATAAAATCTTTTCTGTAGATTATAGATGAATTTTCAGTTCTACAAATCGATGAAGATAGAACAGAAGCAAATGAAAACATAAATGATAATTCTAATTCTAATTCTAATTCAAAAAACTTTGATCACGCAAATTTTAATTCAAAAATTGATGATCATGATATCATTCAATTATCTAACAATTTCATTCCCAAAGGTCTAATTCCTTTAGAGAGGTTGTTTGATCAAAATGATGTCCTCAGAAACCCACAGTCAATTTCTTCACCAGATGACATAGAGGAAATTAACATTGGAATAAATGATGATATTAAAAACATCAAAATTTGTGCATCTCTAGATCCCGAAATCAAAACTCAATACCTTGAGTTACTTGAAAACTACAAAGATGTTTTTGCATGGACTTGTGTTGATCTAAAGAGTTATGACACTTCATTGGTACAACATAAGATTCCTTTAAAACCAGGAGAAAAACCTTATCAACAGAAACTTAGGAGGATTAATCTTGCTCTTCTACCAACTGTAGAAAAGGAAATTAAGAAAATTCTAGATGCCCAGATCATTCTCCCTCTTAGGTGTTCTAATTGGGTTGCTAATTTAGTTCCTGTTAGAAAGAAGAATGGAGAAATCAGACTGTGTGTGGACTTTAGATATTTGAACAAAGCATCATTAAAAGATAACTATCATTTACCCAAAATGGATCAGTTACTTCAAATGGTTTCAAGAGCACAAAGACTTTCTATGCTTGATGGTTTTTCAGGTTATAATCAGATAAATGTTGATCCAGCAGACAAAGAGAAGACAACCTTTATTACACCCTGGGGTACATGTATGTACTCTAGAATGCCCTTTGGCTTATCTAATGCTGGAGCAACATTCCAGAGAGCTACGGACATAGCTTTTGTGGGTCAAGTAAAAAAAAAATTAGTTATTTATCTTGATGACATAACTATTTTTTCTAATTCTGATCAAAAACATCTTAAGCATTTGAGGAAGGTTTTTGATAGGTGTAGGAAATTCGGAATATCACTGAATCCAAAAAAGTCTATGTTTGCTATCAAAGAAGGAAAACTGGTGAGCCATACAATCTCAAAGGAAGGAGTGGTGATTGATCCCAAACGTGTATCTGCCATTAAAACATTGTCCTTACCTAGAAATAAGAAGGAGATTCAAACTTTTCTAGACAAGATTAATTTTTTAAGGAGATTCATCCCTAATTATGTTGAAATTGTAAAAGATATAGCTAACATGCTCTGAAAGGATCATGAAGTTAAATGGAATGTCTCTTCTATATATGCATTTGATCAGATCAAAAAGGCTATCTTTGAAGCTCCAACCTTGGCCATCCCTGATTATACCAAACCATTCAGTATATTTTCCTTTGCCTCAGAAACAACCCTTGTTGTTGTTTTATTACAAAAGAATGAATATTCCCATGACCAACCCATAGCCTTTTTTAGTAAGGTTATGAGAGATGTCGAGCTTAAGTATGACATAATTGAGAAGAAATCCTATGCCCTTATTCAAGCCCTGAAATCATTCAGGATGTATGTCCTACATTCACCCATTACTGCTTATGTTCCTAACAGTGCTATGGAGATTGTTTTAACCCAACCTGGCATTGATGGGAAGAGAGGTAGATGGATCACTCAAATTCTAAAGTTTGATCTGACTATCAAAACCACAAAGCTAGTAAAGGGTCAAGGATTAGCTAAGCTTCTAGCTGAATCCAACTGTAAAGTGCTCGGAATCAATTCTGTTTTGGAAATACAAGAGAAGAATCCACAACCTTCTCAAAGTTCAGATAAGAAGAATACACAAGAATCTTTTGTTCTTGCAAAAGGGGAGAATCCATAAGAACCTTTACCTTTAGATCATATTAGCCCCATACAGATTGATGACAAATTTCTGTTATCAAATTGGTATCAGGACATTGTAAATTTCTTGATCCATTTTGAATGTCGAGCATCATTCTCCAAAATTTAGTGTAAAACTCTCAAATTGAAATCAGTCAAGTACTGTATCATAAATGCAAATATATACTGGAAAGACCCACTTAATATTTTGCTATTGTGTTTAATAGAATCAGAGACTGAAGGAATCATTGATCAGTTTCACACAGGATTTTGTGGAGGACATTATGCTTGGAGAGCAACAGCATATAAGATATTAAGGGCAGGATTTTATTAACCCACACTTTTCTTACAGGTAGGAGAAAAGGTTATAAGTTGTTTGCCTTGTTAAATGTTTGTCGGTAAGCAAAAATTAGCAACTCTTCCACTAATGCCAACAATAGTTTCAACACCTTTTCTCCAATGGGGATTAGATTTTATTGGAGAGATTCATCCTACCTCAAGTAATCAGCATAGATGGATCCTCACTGCAACAAACTACTTCACTAAATGAGTGGAAGCAATCCCAGTAAGAAATGTTATTGATTCAGTAGTAATCAAATTCTCTGAAGAAAACATCTTATCTAGATTTGGTTGCCCAACTCAAATTATTACTGATAATGCAATAGCATTTTCTAGTGTCAAGATGATTGAGTTTTGCCAGAAATATCAGCTTGTTGCATCATTCAACTCCATATTACCCTAAAGGTAATGGACTTGCAAAATTCTCAAATAAAAGTCTAGTGAAAGTAATCAAAAAGACTTTGGCAGATCATAAAAAGAGCTAGGATTCTCACCTAATTTATGTAGTATGGGCAAACAGGATTACTCCAAAGAGATCTACTAGAAAATCTCCTTTTCAGTTAGTCTATGGGAAAGATGAAATCTTCCCTTCCAATTTGGCCTTCCCTATTTTAAAATTCATGCAGGATTCAACATATGAACCTGATGATTTTTCAAGGAGAATAAATCAGATTATTGAACTAAATGAAAAGCCTAAGATGAAGAACCTATTTGATAGAAGAGCCAGGGAAAGGGACTTCAAGGAAGGTGATGTAGTTCTTAGATGGGATACCAGAAGAGAAGATAAGGGAAAACATGGCAAGTTTGATAACTTGTGGTTTGGACCTTTAGCTATTGCTTAAGTAAAGGGAAACAACACTTTTGTGCTATAAAATCTTGAGGGACTATATTCCACTTATCCTATTAATGGAAGGTTCCTCAAGCATTACATTCTGTACTGACAAGTTGAAGTAGATTTCATTATTATCACTATAAAAACTACGGTTTGTTTTACTTTTCAAGATGTCAGTGTGATATTTTACAGCAAAGACTCCATAGCCCGAGGATAAAGCACATGGATCTGTAGGTTCTCTGCATTCTACAGGGAAAAGCAGTCCCCAATTAGAGCCGATGTTGTAGCATTTTTTGGGTTTTGGTAAGTTAGAATCAATTAGTCAAAAAATGAAAATATATTTCAAAAAATGTTAAGTTAGGATATGGACAAAAATAATATTGATTTAAAAAATGTTAGGGATTTTTAATAAATGAGTCCATATCAGATAAAATGTTAGAATATATGCCCTAAAAAATGAAGGCAAAAACAAAATGTTAGGTTAGAAAGAAAAGCAAAAAACAATAAACTCTGAAAATGTTGCAAATCTAAATGCCATTACTCTTAGTCTAGTTCAGTTCTGCAAATAATAGTTGTGTGCAGTTTGTTTAGATGCCACACTAGTTTATTTGATCCAATTATACAATTTAATCATTATTGGATTTTATTTAAATTTAATTGTAGATAGGTAGAAAATTAAATTAGCTCAACAGTTTAGTCTGAGCTAATGGAGGAAATAAGGGATAGAGGTAGATTAGTCATAAAAAGGAAATATTGAGTTGCTAGCTTAAATGCACTCGAATAAATAAATAAAAATGTTAGGAGTAAAAGGGTAGGTAGACATGTGAAATGTAATTGGAGCATCAAATTGATTTTATCCTAAGTTGTAACATGGGAAAGTTATGCGTTCAATAATGGGTTTTAATTAACCGTAAGTTTTAAAAGCATCCATGTTATTTCATAAATGTCTCCATTTATTCATTTATTCACCATAACCCGCAGCTATCACATCTGCCCTCAAAGTCGTGACCCCACCATCACTTCTGTCTCACGTGTTAAACACCCCCCACCTTACCTTTCATCCTGCATACTCGCACAAGATCTGATGGCCCACGTCCCTCCTCAGCCCTCACTCGCCATCTGAACTTTATCGGCGGGGGGGGGTCCGAAATGAGCAGTTTCCTAAACCGACGTCACAAACAACCTTTTCCACGTTTTAGTGTTCTGAGACTTAAAATCCCAAAACTACTTACCACCTCACCTTAGTCCCGAACACAGTATAAAAGTGATCGTTTACCACCGCTCCACGTCATACTCCATCTCATGTTTACCGTCCAAACAATATTCTCCTATCTGTTATCCATTCAATTTCGCTCCCACAAATTTATGATTCAAAGACCCGTTAATTATTCCCGTTGGATAATTATTACAAAATTTAACCATTCATTGCCACCCCCGCTCCAATTTTTCCATTATAAACCCTGTTAATTCACGAAAATGGTTACACAGTCCATTTTTGTAACCAAACTAATCATTGAAGGTTTCTTCCCTACATCTCAACCATTGTCCGACATTAAGAAATTATTTTTCTTGTTCAGGAAACTAACATCCAAGTCCACTTGCTTCTTTTACAGTTATACTGTTTTGACTATGATCACTCTGTTTCAGGCCTATTTCCATCATTCTCAGTCTACAATTCTTTTGAAAAAATGCCTCCTAAGGGAAAAGAAATTGCGGAAGTCCCAAATCCCCTGATTCATCCTTCCATCATACCCCACTGGTCGACAGAGATTGTAAAATCGTTGAGACTTCTTCTCAATTTGATTTATATGAAATCTATTGTTGGATGGGAGATCAACTAATTGATCAGACAAATGAGATAGGGCTCTGGGACTCCCAACTCCCTCACTATAATTTCCCTCAGATACACAAAGCACCTGAATTTGTGAGGAAATTCCATGAATCTTATGATCCCAGTCAAAGAACAATTATTTCACCCATAGGAGAAACCATTTATTTAATCAATTCTGATTCCATTGAGAAAATGTTGCAGGCCCCTTCTACTACACTAACTCATCCCTTTTCCCATGAGAACCTGATAGAAGCCTATAAAAAACTAGACTTTACTAAAAGATCCCAGACACTTGAACTTTTTCTAGCTGTTGATAGTCCTCTGCCTAAAAGAAACCCTCCTTATGATTCATCCATGTTCCCTGATAGAACCAAGCAAAGCACCTTTATTTTGTCCTACTTGCTCGGTTACAACTCTGATCAATAGGTTAATGAAGCCATCCTTGGTTTCTTGTCCATCTTTTCTGTTGATTCTAAACCCACTATTATTTATGATTTCACTCATTTGCTAGCTGAAGCAATACATGAGCAATTTGTCAAGTTTAACACTGAAGAAGTATTCAAGTATGCTTCAGTACTTGTATACCTTTTTATATATTTTCAGGGAGACAAATTCCCATTTACTTTACAGAAACTAGATGAGGAAGGAAATCAACAATCAGTGATATTCTGGACTTCAATGGGAATGAAGGAGAAGGAAGAGTTTACATATAAACAATTCATAGAACCGTTTATTCATCCAGTTATCAGTCTTATGAGTAGCACTCCAGTACCAAGGATCAGTGAGGAGATTGTCAAAGTATTGCAGTTGGTTGATCAAGCTACAACAGGGGATTGGTATTGATACCAAAACTATACAAAGATTAGGGTTTATGGTTGTGAGCTTCCACCCTACAAACTACCCAAGTACCTGCCTATCAGAATCTTTGCACTGGAATACATAAGACAAAGGTTAAATTCAGATGAAGTGCACTTTGTGGCTGCAAAGAAGAAATCACAATTCAAGCTAAAAGCCCAAGTTGGTCATTCATCTGTAACACCAAGGCAGCAGGAGAGGAAGCAGACAAATTATTAAAGGAGGTGAAGTTTGGTCTCAATTTCACATGGTCTTATGACCCAATGGGAGTGGTTTCTAAACTCAGGCTAGAAAACAAGTTCACTGCATATCACCATACAACCAGGCTTGAAATAGAACAATATAAGGATTAGTTGGAATGGACAGAGAACACCCTCCAAGAGGCTGAAGAGCAGGTAGTTTCTACATCAAATGTTCAAACTCCACTTGCACAAGAAAAGTCAACAAAAAGAGGAAGGGAAGAACAATTTTCTCCTACAATTGAAGCATCAAGCCAAGGCTTCAGAATTGTGCAGAGAAAGAAGAGACCAAGGATCTTTGTGATTATTGGTGCAACAAATGAACCTCAGAAGACAGCATTAGATGGACTTGGAGAGACTATGCTTTATACACAGTCTAGTGGACAATCTACACAATCCCCAACTCATTCTACTACTTCTCATGAACAGCAAGTAATTCAAACTAGTGGAGGCATTCTGAAGGACAAGGAGGAAGACATTTTTCATGTCTTCAATGAGATTAAAAGGAGGAATGAAGAATTGAGGTTGAACACTTACACCCAATTCTAGAAGCATTCTTCCATCTCTCAAGCTAGGCTTCTCTCGGTCTTTGACTCTGAGAAGGGAAAGATGCAGATGGAATTCTTGCAAGCCCAAATTCCTCAACCTAGGAATACTGCTCACTATCAAAAGGAGACTTCTTTTGAGTTCAATGTGAAGGATGTGCATCCAATTGATCAAATTGAGATGCACAAACAAACTAGGCAGATGATTTATTCCACCTTGACTAACACTGCCATGAGTTTGTCAAAAAAGCAGGTTACCTTGGCCAACACTGAGTCACAAATTAAGTTGGAGAAAGTCTCCTCATTAGCAAAGGACACCAAGATTCAATCCTTGGAAAATCTAGTGCTGAAGATGAGATATGATCCCTCCAACATAAACGTTGCAGAAGAGCTTATTAAGAACAAGAATGATGAAGTTGCAGCGTTAAAGAAGCAGCTCAAATTGTCAGCCTTTAAGGACCCAATGGCTAAAGAAATGAAGAAACAGAAAATCAGAAGTCTGACATGATGAAGCTCATCATAGAACAAAATACGTAGATAAAACAAATGGAGGAGCAGATGGAGAAACTGGTCAAGGAAAAAGAGGAAGTTGTTAAAAAAGGCTCAAACTCTAATGGATATAGTCCCCCTTGCATCAATTCCTACCACCAAGGTTTCTACTTCAGCTACAACATCAATTACAAGCACAACAGAAGGAGATGAACAACTCGCTAAAGTTGTTCAGAACTTGTCTATCCATATAGGAGAAATTAAGAAACTCAAGGATGAACTCAAGGAGTTATAGCTTATGAAGTCAGTAGTAGACAGTTCACATGCAGCTAAGTTGCACAGAGTCAAAGGTCAGATTGAAGTGCTACAAAGTTAACTCAAGGAATCTTTCATTGGATACATATTGGGTTTGGCAAAGGAAATTCTGTGGGAAGAAATTATAGAATTAATCAAGGATATTTGGCCCTATATCAAGATAGTGTTTGATCAGAAGGATCTCTTGGAGAAAGCTCAGGAAGAAGTTGAAACTATTACTAAGCAACTTGATGACATGCCAGAAATTGTTTCTGATATCATCAAGTTCCTAAATTCCAAAGACAGCTATGAGCTTGAGGAATTAGGAATAAGTGATAGAACAACAACTATATTGGAGGTAAAGAATATCATCACCAAGAAAAACCTCATCCTTCAGTTGTAGGAAAAGTGCAGCAATGTTAATACCATAGTTCAGCGATTTTTCAACAGGATAGAACCCTTGACCAGCAAAGGTTTGCCCTCCATGCTTGTGATTAATGACAAATTGATGTCAATTGAGGATTATGTTCAGAAGTTGACAGAGGTGGGAAAACATGCAGCTTCATTTTCAAACATAAGAGGTTTAGCAACACCAGCACTTATAGTACATGCATTAAGGGATACTTTCTTTATTTTGAATGAAATTAGACACATATTTTTAGTAAAACCCACTTTTACTAATATACAGAGATGGATGAAATTTACAGAAGAGTAACTAGGATATCCATCCCAAGAAAGAAACGCTAGGAAGAATTACTTGACTAAAGGGTGGTCTAACATCATTCAGCTTTTAAAGGAACATTCAGCATAGCTTCAATAGTTTTCAATATTTCTAGCAACAGCCATCAATAGCTCAGCAACAAAATAGTGCCACATCAACTAGCAGTTTATATTTCTGATTTTGTAATTATCTATTTTTGTAAAATAGCTTGAGATATTTTCTTAGTTATATTATTGTATAAATAACTCCCTTTCACGAGTTATTAAAGGTTGCACCCCTGAAGAAGAATTTTTAGACATTAAATGTACTTGACTTTTCTGAAACATTAACACAAAGTTGAGGATTATGAATTCTGGTTCATACAATTTCGTTTTTCCTGTAAGTTTTTCCAGTTATATTCACAGTGTTTTTCTTCATATTCTTATGTTTTACAGAGATAACTAGGTAGGAATAATTGAGTTTCAATCTATTCCTATAAGCTTCTGAAGTGATCATCTATAAAGAGAATGAATTATATTAACTATCTGTTTAATTAATTCCCTCTTAATTATTAAATCATCAACATCTTTTGTAAACTTAAGCATATTATGTTAAACCTTCTGAACATGGTTTAAATGTTTTCATTCTTATGATTATTTGATGTTCAATTTGAATATTGTAAAAATCATATCATTTCTCAGTTTTTGCTCACCAACATACAATCTATATCACTATGTGAATTTTAATAGCAGCCTTCCGTTTTAATATTAATATTATTCAAAAATTTAGGCATCGTTGTTTTATATCTATTTCATACATTGGTCCTCCAAATTGAAACAAAACTCCCAAAACAATTATCTTAGATGCCCTAGCATGATAGCTGGCCATTATCATCTCAGAGATACAACATGTACAAAGCACCACCTGCATAATGTGTGCACAACATCACATGTACACGACACCACCTGCACCACGTGTAGACAACACCACATGTACACTACACCACTGTACAATGTGTACATAATACCACATGTACATAGCATCACATGCATAACATGTGCATGCCCCCAATGTACATAGCATCACATGCATGACATGTACACATCATCACATGCACACAACACCACATGCTCACAGCACCACTTGTACAATCATGCACACAACACCATACATACATAGCACCATATATACAACATGCATAGAAAACCATATGTACATAGCACTGCATATACAACATGTACATAGCATCATCTATACATAACACTACATATCCAATATGTGCATAGCACCATATGCACACAACACCACATATCCCTCATGCACATAGCACCATCTATACCCAGCACTACATATGCAATATTCACACAACACTATCTATACCATCATGTGCATAACATTGCATAAACAACATGTACACACACTATGTATACACAACATCATAGATGCAACATGTACAACATATACAACATATGCACAACAATAGTACCTCACATCCAAAAGCAAATTGTCTCCACCAAGAAACCTTGCTCCCAATGTCTTTTCTATGCTTGTCCCAGCATGTTGCAGACCACATTGCTTTCATTTCGCTGATGTGTCCTTCCACATTACCTATCATAACATAAACATGGGCATAATACAAGTATACAATATCAATTCATATCCACATGATACTGACCTCGTATATTTGTTGTGAATACTCTTCCCAATTGATTCCTCGTAAGACCAAGAATGTCCTCATGTCATTCACCTGCATAAGCAACCTTTCCTCCACAAGAACGATCCCTAACAACCCTGTCAGATAGTTGCATAGATACATACATACATATATAATCATTAGCATAAAACAACCATCATCTTGTTAGACAACGACATGCATACATATATAAACATCAATATAATCATGATCATGACATAATTACCATATAACATAAGGTCTAGGTTAAGAGAACTTCCTTTATCTGTGTACAACATTGAGAACAATTGTTCCCAACATAGCCAAGGCATCTGACACCTCAGATCCATTTAATTTACTTTTTCTAGTTACCTTTCACATGTTTGTACTGCCACCATACATTTACCACTATGGACCAACCAGTCCAACTGACCATCATAATCTTACCTTCTGATGCGCTTACTCATGCACAAAGCTTCATCTGAGTTTTACCTTACCTGTTGGGTACCACACAACTCTCCCCGAGCTCCACTAACTTTCCTCTTTTGCAACCAATTCCCAGGACTCAAAACATAAAAGGAAACCCAAGAAACAAACAAGAAGAAGACCATGAAAACCCATAACAACAATTCAACACTGCAGCAAAGTGGCATAGCTATGCACCAAACACACGCAAAATCATAAATCAAGTGCAAAAATTGAAAAAGACCAAAAGCACAAGACTAACAACAGACATCGTCACTCAATCCCCATGATTCCCAGTGCTTCCAAAGCAAAGCTCAACGTGAGCCTTCTTCAAGATTCATGGCAATCTCTCTTGCCATGCAACTCCCTGCATTATAATGCCATAAACACATAATGGCAGTGCATAAATATACATAACAATATATCAGTTACCTTATCTTGTCATGCCAAGCTTGTTGCCTTGCAATAGAACACATCCATGCCATATCTCAAGGGACTCCAATTATCTTGACAAATCCACCTGTAACTAGAGACTAGCTAATATACCTGTCAAGTACATATTCATGAATCTAGCACATATCCACATAATGTCAACAAAATCAAGGTTGAGAAGATTCCCTGTATGCAAAGCAATTCCAAAACCTAGCCAAAGACATTCT
Source organism: Pinus taeda (assembly GCA_000404065.3). Taxonomy (NCBI): domain Eukaryota; kingdom Viridiplantae; phylum Streptophyta; class Pinopsida; order Pinales; family Pinaceae; genus Pinus; species Pinus taeda. Next base: position 9,208 of record APFE031679956.1, on the reverse strand, counting down.
TGCCCAATTCCTTTCTTTTACCTTTTTCCTTGATGCAATCGAGGCTTACTATGCGTTGTCGCATCAACCAACTATTAGTTATATAAACACATAAACTATTACCTTGTCATGTTAATACCAAGCATGTTTCTTGCAACTTCTCACACATGTCGACCACATGTTCCACGTATCAAGCAATCATTTCTATCAATTCAAAATCAACCTTTACTAGGACTAACAAACATGTCATAATCCATAGTCAACTCATAGTTATCAGTCATAATACATAACTTTATAACTATCACCTATCATACTCAAGTACATGTCAGCTATCTCAACTCATATGTCTTAGCAAAATCATCTTAGAACAAGATCATTTGAACACATACTCATATTATGCAATTCATCAAACATTCAATCAACTTGCAACATACCATGTTAAATAAATCAACTGGATGGCATAATCAAACAGTCAAGCACAAAATATACAACATAAGAAAACTTGTACCTTATTGTGTCTCAGGGGAGGCTATCTTGTCTACATAATCAATCTAGTTAGCATGATATAAATTCACAACATATCAACTCAAACATAAATAAGATCATGATATCCAAAATAGTCACTAGCTAACATGTTTACATCATAACTCATACACAATTATTGTCCACACATATGCAAAGTCAATCTATATTAGTATAACACCATATCACAAATATGTCGGCTCATACCTGAATATCGTAACCATAACCATCTACATAGGCCAATCCAATTTGGCATGATACATATAACATCAAGGTATAAATGTTATAACCCTAATCACCAAGCTAACTATCATTCTCATCAACAAAATATAACCTAATTGTCAAGCTAACTGTCATATAATAACAACAAGTTAACCTATAACATACTCATCAACAACATATAACATAATCATTAGGTTATCTAATATAAAACAACAATAGCAATGCATAAAACTACATGTTACTATCATTCTTGACTATGTGACACATGTGCATATAACTACACTAATCAACTAACATCTATCATGAAGGTAACCATAACATAAAAAGACGTACATAACCCTAATGCATATAAACCTAATGCATATAACAATCATTTACTTACATACCTGCATGCCAAACATACAATATCTGTATGACAATCCGCTCTTACCCCAAAGTCCAATGTCACAACCTCATTATGATGCTCTACATCTCCTGCTCTATCTCAACCAACACATTAGCATCATAACATACCAATATCACCATGATGACCTAAATTGTATACCATGACTTCACAAGGCATGTTTGACCTACTATTCATGCATAACTATAACCAAGACCATACATGCATGACAACTACATATAGACATATAGCACCTGAGCACAAAACTATATACCCATCATTCTATCTAAGGTCTAGTCATCAATGCAATGTCATATCAATAATACATGCTATGACCTCATGCATGACAACAACCATTACTCCATTGAACCATTTCCCCATGCAACTATCCACCTGCATAAGCAATGCCTAATCAACTACACATATGCATAACCGCATGTAGTCGAGCATAAGTGATCAATTCTTGTGATCAACCTACAAGGCTGATGCATGTAATCAAATAACCAAGAATGAAACCCAACGTACAAGGATGTAATCAAGTTGCATATAATTGTATAAGCAATCATATACTCATGATGATGCATTCCATAAAATCAACATCAAGTTCCTCATGACAACCTTACTACAACCATGATCAATCATTATGCAATGTAACAAGCACATGGAATGCAAGTGTCAGAAAGACACGTGCAACTCACATGCATGCATGACCAACACATTCACCCAAGGAGAGTGCAACCATGCTTTGATACCACTCTGTAACACCCCCTCCCAGGTCTACCCAAAGTAACCATGCCAATCAGGGTAAACATGAGAAGATAGGCTACTATGATCATATTCGACCTCCTATGTGACCTTAAGGAAGTGGAATCGACAAAACAAGGCCTTACAGACCTCCCTTAGGTGCTTCAGGACCCCTAGGAGCTAATCAACCACTCCAGGTGCCCATCCCCTAAATTAACCTAGCATTTCAATGAATTAGACCCATGGTCACTCCCATGACAAGGCTTGGATGTGATTGTAAAGCTATAGTCTCTCCCACAATGCCTGCAAGGGAGAGACTACAATCTCTCTCATCCAGTTCTGTGCCAGAGACTGCGAGATTTAAGCCACTTTTTCAGGGCTAGTCTCCAAACCAATGCCTAGAACTTGATGAGACTTTCCAAGACAATAAATTACACCAAGTCAAAGCCTCTAACACAAAACTTGATCAAGGGTTCGATCTAACCAAGCCTAACCATGAAAGGAATTTTGTCAAACAGTTAGTAAATATGGCACCTATAGGTCTAGGATACAAGATTGAGCATAAATTACTGAAACCAGTTATGAAACATAACTAGAAGGATCACCTCCTTCTCCATTGAGCTACAACATCATCAATTAGGTCTTACATCCCTCCATTTAATAGTTACAAGTAAATACATGAAATAACCATGACATAAACCAGTCATCTAACCATGCTTATAACCAGCATTAAACCATGTAAATATCATAGATATGACAACCATTAAATCCACATATAAATCAATGCAAAAGTAAGAGAACTTAGCTTTTATTAATCATAGGCAAATCCAACCAGGTTTCGAACTTCCACGTACCACTTGACTATAGACATGGTTGAACCAAGTCTCTCTTTCAACCAGTCATCCCCATACCATATTCCAAGCATGAATGTGGGATTTCATATAATAACCAATCCAAGAACAACCAAGGGAATCCAGAGGTTAAACCACCTCCACCCTCATCAAACCGTGATCACACCAAAACTGGTGCTCTAATCACAACCAAATAGAACTTGGAATGTCATCTGGAATCCATCACTATCCTTGAGGATTTTTCTGTCTCCTTGTCTCTCAGGCTTTACCACAATCCAAACCGGATCACTAGGCCCTAAACTGAGACCAGTGTCTCAGGCTTTACCACAATCCAAACCCAGATCACTAGGCCCTAAATCGATACTTCTCCCTCAGGCTTTACCGTGTATCCCGCCAAAATCGGTTAAGGGATTCCTAGGCCTTTGGAATTCCGAAATCCATCTGGAAATTCCAAAGCTCAAAAACTGAAATAACGTCCCAACATACCATGTCATCTGGAAAAAGGCTAGGCTAGGTTGAAATCCACCTTCATAACTCGACAAAACCATGCCACCGACAACAAGAGAACCATACACCAACATGCAAAGCCATGCATGTCCAAACCAGCTAGGAAATCGCACATGTAAAAGGTTACTTGCAAGTATTCCTACTAAAGCCACTTGATCCTTCTTTCCCTTCCTTGATCCTTGCTTGCCTTCCTTTCCCTTGCTTTATTTTCCTTCCCTGATCCAAAGCTAGAGTGCTCCAAGAAAACTCTAAGTGACCAAGAGTGAGAGAGAGAATAATCAAAGAGCTCCAAACTTTCACTGAGCAAGAGCATACACTGTCCAAGCCTAACACTGAGCAACCTATCAACTCATCCTCATAAGCAATTTTATTAATGAGGCCTCTATTTTCTTCATTTTCCATTGTTTTCCTTCAATTTCCTCCTCACATGCAACCTATGACCTTTCACCTTACTTTTCTCCTAATTTCCTTTATTTTCATAAATAAATGTGCCAAAAATGCCTTTTTGACTTTTAATGCCTTTACTTTGCCAAATTCCTTAGCCAAAACACACATCGAGTGATGCCCACTAGGATATCTTTGCCCAACATCTAGCTTGGAATAAGTGTCCCTTAACGTGGTCTTATTTTGCCTTTATTAACTTTTATTACATGAACTTTTCACCGGAGCTATTACAATATCAATATATCATCAATGAACACAATAACAAACTTGTCTAGATAAGGACACAACACATTATTCATAAGGCACATAAAAGTAGTTGGAGCATTATTCAAACAAAAATGAACCATAACAAACTCATAAAGCCCATACCTAGTCCTGAAAGCAGTCTTGTAGATATCCTCTTCTTTGATGCATATCTAATGATATCCTGATCTCAAATCAATCTTCGAGAACATTGTTTCTCCCTTCAACTGGTCAAACACATCATCAATCCTTGGCAACATATACTTGTTCTTGATGGTTATCTTGTTCAACTGCCTATACTCAATGCATAACCTAAGAGTACCATCCTTCTTCTTCACAAATAATACCAGTGCACCCCAAGGCACTTGACCTCATGTATCCCTTGTCAAACATTTATTTTAACTGCAACTTCAAGTCTACTAAATCTGGCATGCTCATCATGTATGGTGCCTTTGATGCTAGAGCTACCCCTAGTACCAACTCAATGGAAAAGTCTACTTCCCTGCGAGGCAAAAACTCTAAAATCTTTGTGGGAAATACATCCTAAAACTATTGTAAAGTCGGGTAACTACTCAATACCTCCACATCCTCAACATCCTTACCTTTATCACTAGAAATATGCATTGCAAATAATACACACCCTTTCCTGCGAATACGCTTTGCCTACATAGCTATAACCATCCTAATTGATGTTGCCTTCTTCTCACCCTACAAGATTCTTTGTTCTCCATTGTCATCCAAGAATTCATTGTCCTTGTCATAACAATCCACCTTGGTCCTATGAAGATACAACCAGTCCATACCTAAAAACATATTACATGATCCTAATGGAAGAACATTCAAATGCACTGATGTAGGCATACCATTCAACTAAAATGCACAAGCTCTTACCCAATGATGAACTCTTTTCTTTGTACCTGTAACCAACTGCACTAACCAAGATTCTGCATGCACTTCTTCATTCAAACCACACTTATCCACCAAGTCAGGATTAACATAACTATAATTAGATCTAGAGTCAATCAAAATAGAAACAACTTGATCATAAAGAAAACTATCCATCTCGATAATAGATTCCTAGTGATCCACCTTCCTGTTATCCAAAGCTGCAAAGATCCATGGAATGTTTTGCCCAACATCCCCAACTATCTACGCTTCTTGTGCACTGTAAATCTGAGTCCTATCACCATGATACTATGGGAAATATCTCTTGAGATACTCTTTGCTACATATCCAACGTTGCAACTGTCCCTTACCATCACCTTTATTCTGCTACCCTCCAGGTTGTGACCCATGTCCCTGTCTAACTATATTGAACTTCTTGTAAGGAACAACATTCTCCTTTTCACCTGCATCTTGGGGTCTTGTTCTTTTTAGTTGTCATTTACCTTTAGTCTTGTCTTTCCCTTTCCAACCTTGTTGAGATTTTGTCTTACACTTTGATTTATTATAATAGTGCTTCAACTTCCCAATAACCGATGCTCGTCATACTCAATCCGATCTTTAAATTCTAATGGTAATCCACTGACAAATCTCTAAAATTTTTCTTTCTCATCTTTAAGATATGGTACATACCTCAACAACTCCAGGAACTTATTCGTATACTCCTCATCCATCATCTATCTTGTCTTTAGCTCATAGAAATCCTTAGATTTGCCGCCATATTACCTCTTTTGTAGGTTTTAACCCTGTATAGAAATTACCTGCATACGATTCTAAAACACAGAAAATGAACAATGCGAGAGCATAACACATAAAACACATATACACAGATATTTTCCCTAGATCCCAAAACTGGGACTACCAGCTTGATTTTTCATTATGTTCTTTTCAATGTTATAATACATATTTATAAATGTCAAAGCATCCAATACCATGGACTGAAAACCATCACGTCCAAAAACATGTGCGAAAATCATGCACAAAACCATAGGTGGGTCCACCCATCCTAACATAGGGTCCAAAACCAAAATTTTCCGGGGCAGCCCGGACCGCATAAAGTGGGGTTATGGGTACGCCTCAAACCACCTGTGACCCCCCCGCTACACAATCAGCGCAATGAAGGGGAGCTCTGCCCCCCCTCTAACCCCTCGATTAACTACATGGGCTAGTTGTGGAAAGAATATAACAAAACTCAACATTCTCCCACTTGTTGTTTTCTTTCCACAGGGGGCCAGAAGAGAGCTTATTCATTTTTTCAGCCCTGAAATGCCCATTGTCTCTCTACACCAAGAGAACTTCTCAGAGCTCACAGATTTTGTCAATGCATCTACAGTATTCTTCAAAGTGTCCACCTTTACCAGCAACACCTTTTTGTCTTCTATCATATCCCTCACAAAATGATATTAAACATCAATGTGCTTTGTCTTTGAATGATATGCAGGGTTCTTTGCCAAGAAAATTGCACTTTGGTTGTCACAGTCTATCCTTATATATTCCTGTACTAACCCCATACTTGAACACAATCTCTGCAACCAAACTACTTCCTTTCTTGCATGAGTAGATGCCATGTATTCTGCCTCTGTAGTTGATAGTACCACTACAGATTGTTTCTTACTCATCCAACTGATTGCACCTCCAAATAGGTTAAACACATACCCCCTTGTAGATCGTCTTTGATCCAGATCTCTAGCCCAGTTTGTATCAACAAAGCCACGAATATCGAACACTCTGTCCAATCTTAGTCTTCCTTGGGAGCACAAACCACACAAATACTTGAAAACCAGCTTCACTGCTGTCCAATGCTCCTTCCCTGGTTTTGACATAAACCTGCTCAATACTCCCACTACATGTGCAATCTCTGGTCTAGTACAAACCATTGCATACATCAGGCTACCGACTGCACTTTCATATGGAACACAGAACATGTCCTCTTCCTCTTCTTATGTCTTGGGACATTGTTCAACAAATAACCTCACACCTACAGGAATAGGAACCTTCATCGGTTTACTATCTTGCATATTAAACCTTTGCAATATTGTCTCGACATACTTCCTCTGGTTT
>APFE031679947.1:1497-21259 GCA_000404065.3 Pinus taeda | reverse complement strand
CATCATTGTATCTTTTGTGACTGTCTTCTCAAAACAATATAATATAAAGTAACACTTTGTTGCTTCTCTGCTACATCGTTTCACCTCTTCTATTCCTACGTTCTTTATATTCATGTGATTTCTTGTTTTCCTTTCTACTAGTAACCAATGGTCATTGTCTACTACACTACAAAAAGTATATATCAATTTTTTTGGAATATTTTACTAAAATATAAAATATTGTAAAATATTGATGCCTCCTTAAATGAATTGTAAAATGTTTTAAAATATTAGTCAATCATTCACTTCATTATAAGATCTTGTAAGTTATTAGTGAATACCTCTTTCAATCTTTACATCAAGTTATTTTTCCTTATTATGCATTGATTCTCTAATAGAAAAATAATTATCCAATTACTTCATTTCAAATAACTATTATGTTTTCTTATTCAATCATAACTCCAATGGTTGTTGATCAATACACAATTTTTTGAAATTACACAAAATGCGCAATGAGATTGACTAAAAGAAAAAATATGTAATGAAATATTATATCTTATATGATAAAAAAAAATAATTAACACAAACTCATTATAAAGCCATAATTTTCGAGTTCAAAACTACAACCCACAAAGAAAAATGTTCATTACTTCACATAACATGTTACAAAATAAGTATCATCAAAGGAGTTCAACTTCAAAAGTGATAATACACTAAGTCGTCTCTCCTCCTCCACTAATTATATGTGTTTCTCCTTTAGCCTTTGCCGCAAAATTATAATTTCGTTAAAGGAATGTTGTTCCCATGAAAATAGATCCCCTACAATGAACTCATAGGAAGCTAGATCATAGGTCATTGTTCCATACAAATAGCAAAGTATAACATATTTCCATTTCCTAATAAGTATTTTGAAACAAAATACAAGATAAATTGTGGATTCTCTAAAAAGTTAAGAAGCTCAGGTCATGCCAAAAAGTGAACTATATTTTTTTTTCCTTAAACCATTAGATATATAAAAAAGTAAAAATAATTACACAAAAAATTTGGAATACGCTAACAATAAAAAAATCCATATATGATTCCAAATATCCTATGTTTCTCACTTAAAGAGAAGAAAACAAGAACATAAGGCTTCTTATTCAACAAACAACATTAACTTTAACCAACACTTCTAAAATCAATGACAATTAGATGAAACCGGTCATTCCCAGACAAATGGCTCATTGAACAACAAAACTAGAGCTATAAGTGTTTAAGGGACTAATAAAAGCTTTAATCAAAATAAACAAAAAAAATTGATCTTCATAAATGCTTCAAATTCTTGACCAATATATTAGATCTAAACGTAAAAGAAATTTGATGTACTTGAATCACTATATTTTTTAATAAAGGAAATATCCCTAAATGAATTACTTATCATTTAATAGCAGGATATTATGTATGTGAAGAGATATGTTCTAGACTCATGAGACTATATCTTTCATTTCCAACAGTGGAGAAGATACTAACAATTTAATATTTAAATTTAAGACATGAATCTTAAATTAACTTACATATCTGCACATCCACCTCCACCTCCAACTCCACCTCCACTTCCACCATTTAATCATAGACCTCCATAACCACCTCCTCCTCCTCCACATCCACCCCTCCTCCTCCTCCTCCACTCGTCCACCTCCCCCTCCCCCACCATCTCCTCCTCCTTCTCCTCCTCCTTGTTTTCCACCAGCACCTCCAACTCCACCTCCACTGCCACAGCCTCCTCCTCCTCTTACTCAACCACCACCACCTCCTCCTCCTCCTCCACCACATCCTCTTTCCCTACCTCCACATCCACCTCCTCCACCACCTCCAGCTCTACCACCTCTGCCTCTAGCACGTCCACCACCTCTGCCTCTACCTCCTCATCCACCTCCTCTACCTCTGCCTCCTCCTCCTCCTCCTCCTCCTCCAGCTCCTCATCCACAACGACCTCCACCACCTCCTCCTCTTCCTCCTCCACCTTTGCTCTGCCTCTCCCTCCTCCTCCTCCTCCTCCTTTGCCTCCTTATTCACCACCACCTACAACTCCACCTCCACCTTCTCCACCCCCTTTTCCTCCTCCTTCTCCTCCTACACCTCCACCTCCTCCACCACCTCCGTGTCCTCCTCCTCTTCCTCCTCCTCCAACTAATCCTTCCCCTCCTCCCCCACCTCAACCTCCACCTACACTCTTCCTCCACTACTACTTCCACCTCTGCCTCCTCCTCATCCTCCTCCTCTACATCCACCTATAACACGACCACCTCCTACTCCACATCCACCTATCTCTCCACCACCTCCTACTCCACCACTACCTCCACCTCCACCACCTCCACCTCCACCACCACATCCACCTCCACCTCCTCCTCCTCGTCCACTACGTCCTCCTCCTCCTCCACTTCCTACTCCTCCTCCTAATACATATCCACGTCTACCTCCTCCTCCACCACCACCCCCTTCTCCTCCCCCTTCTCCTCCTCCTCCAAAAACTCAACCTCTGTCTCATCCTACTCCTCATCCTCCACCTCCACCTCCTCTTGCACCACCACCGTCTCTACCTTCTAATCCACCACCTCAACCTCCACCAACAACACCACCTCCTCCTCCTCCTCTTCTTCTATCGCCACCACCTCCTCCACCTCCTCCTCAACTGCCTTCATCCCCTCCTCCTCCTCCACCTTCGCCACCACCATCACCACCATATGCTCCTCCTCTTCATCTACCATAACCACCACCCCCACCGCCAATGACGCCGCCTTCGCCTTTGCCTCCTTATCCTTCTCCTCCTCCTCATCCACCTCCTTTTCCTCTGCCACCTCCTCTGCCATTGTTGCCACCCCCCTCCTTGTTATCCCATCCCCTCCACCTCCTCCTCCATTGCGTCCTCCTCCTCTTGCCCTACCTCCTCTGATGCCTCCTCCCTCGCTACTGCCTCCACCTTCACCCACATCTCCTTCTCACCACCTCCTCCTCCTCCTCCTCCTCTACTTCCATCTCCTCCTCCTCCTCCCCCACTTCCTTCTTCCCCACGTCCAACTCCACCTCCTCTACCTCCTCCACCTCCTCCTCTACCTCTGCCTTCACCTCCACCTCCTCCTCGGCCTCTCCCTTCACCTCCACCTCATCCTCCTCCTTTGCCTCTTCACTAACAAAGTTCTTATAAAGGTGATTAAAATTACGTGTGGCCACCTATGATTTCCAATATCAAAGTTGTAAGGGTGGTGAAAAACAAAAGTGAAAACAGAGTAATTGAAGTACGTTGTAGTTTAGGAGGACAACATTTTCATGTTTTATTTGGAAAAAAAAAATAGGTTTGACTATTTTCCACATATTCATATTTCAACATGTCTATATTTAAAAGTATTAAAAATAATTTTCATATTTAAAAATACAATTTAGAATACTCAATGTATTTTTGTATTAAAAATTTCAAAAATATATCATGTAAGTGTCAAATTCCAATTCCAACCAGAAAAACAAAAAGCTGAATCTATGCTGAATCTATTTTCATATTAGAATATAGAAAGAAAAAAAAAACGTGAGACATCAAAGTTTATCACCCACCCAAGGAACATTTCCAATATAGAAAGAAAAAAAAACCTGAGACATCAAAGTTTGTCACCCACCCAAGGAACATTTCCAATCCATCATTTAACAAACCAGGAAAGAGGTGAATGTTTGCAAGAATTTCTATGTTTTTTACATCATAATTTTGGGGTTACGTGTATCAATGATTGATGTCTCCGTAACCATAAGACCAAAGTTCAGTGAAAAGGACTGATATAGTAATTGAGGACGAATCTTAGATGAGGAAGTGTTCAGACTTTTCAATGTGTGAACAAATGTATAATGAAACAGGAAAAGTATCAATATGTGAAAAGTATCAATAAGTAATTCCCATAGTTGTAGAAAAATAATTATAAATCATTGTTCAACATTTCAAATGTGCAAACAAAATTATCCAAAAAAAACGATGTAATTTTTTTTTATAAACAACATGTCTATAAACGATATCCATAGCTATAGAAAAAAATTATAAACAACATATCCATAAAGGATATCCATAGTTTCACAAAAAATTTATAAACGCACTACATTGTGCAAAGAAAATTGTCGATAAACGTTATCGATAGTTGTAAAATGTTTTTATAAACCATACTTAAAGCAAGGCTCGAAGAATAGGCATGGCTTCAAAGATTCAAACAAAATAAACATATCCATAGTTGTAGGAAAAAATTATAAACAAATATGGAAAAAGAAAAGGCATGGAATGTTAACCTAATTTGAATGGACAGAAATGGCTACTTACCTCAAGCCTGATTGGAAATAGAGTTATGAAGTCAGAAGGGCGTTGAGCGTGGATCAAACACATGATCTTCATATATTGAGTCTCACTCTCTCTACACAAAGATACAGATGGAACACACAATCTTCACAGGCATGGCTTCAAATGTGCAAACAAAATAAACAATATCCATAGTTGCATAAAAATATTATAAATAAAGGTCGAAGAAGAAGAGGCCTAGAATGTTAAGATAATTTGAATGGACAGAAATGACTACTTACCTCAAACCCGATTGGAAGTAGATTTATGAGGTGACAGGGGTGTTTACCGTGGATCAAACACATATATTCAGTCTGACTCTCTCAACAGAGATACAGATCGAACACATGACCTTCAATCATATTCAGTCTGACGCTCCCCCATCAAAGATACAGATCAACACACGATCTTCATATATTCGTCACCCTCTCCCAACAAAGATACAGAGCCAACAAAATTGGCGTTACAAATGAAAACACTATACTGGAACAATTGTGCATGAGCATAGTTTCGAAATCATCACATATTGTGAGAAAACGGCTATTAAGGGAACAACTCGCAGCCGAGAAAAGAAAAAGAAAACTTAAATTTAGAAAATACAGCTCGAAAAAGCAAAAAAAATAATCTAAATTTAAAAACAGAGTAAAAAATTGCGAGTGTGATAAAACGGCTATGAAGGGAATGACTCGAACTCAAGAAGACAGCCCATAAAATAAAAAATTACCTAAATTTAGAAATTACTGCCCCAAAAATAAAAAAGCAAGTTAAATTTAAAAACATAACATAGCGATGGTGAGAAAACGGCTATGAAGGGAATGACTTGAACTCAAGAAGACAACTCATAAAAGCAAAAAGTTACATAAATTTAGAAATTGCAGCTCAAAAAAGTAAAAATAACTTAAATTTAAAAACATAATATAAATTACATTCAGGAAAAATAACCACCCGTTAAATTAAAAAAATACACACCAAAATATTTTATCTCTAAATTTTAAAGAAAGCAAAGTAAAAAATTAAAGGTTAAATTTAAAAAATTGCTTTTGAGGTAAAAGGTTGGAAATTTCACTATATCCACGAACGTGTGTTTGGCTTGGTTGATATCAAACTCAATAAGAATTATCTCTCTTTTTAGTATGAGGAGGAACAAGAATTACCTATATCTTTTCATTATCGGGAGGAACACAGAACAAAAAGAAAAAGAGGATGTGATAATCTGAGAACCTCAAGAAAAGGTAGGTTTGGCTAGTGATGCAAAGCTATATGATATGAAAACTAATTTCAAAGTTAGAAAGAGCAAATAGTTGATGGAAAAGTAAAAAATTAAAAGTTAAAGTTCAAAATAATATTTATTTTCTTTTGAAGTAAAAAATGGATAGTTTCAAAGTTAGAAACTGACGCTATTTAATTATTTTGCAGTAAAAAACACAAAATTTCAAAGTAAAAAAAGTAATTGTGAAATTTAAAAAACTCAATGTTGAAATTGCTTTCTTCACAGTGAAGAGAATATGTACAAAGTTAATGCTTAAATATGAAATGTCAATCTTTATCTCAGTGACTCACACTATCATTTTGAATTGACAATTACGAAAATGGGGTGAAAGTCATTATACATAATTTTGCTTGCTAAAAATAAAATTGTCAAAATAAAATTTGAGGATAAGTTGTTAAATAAGAAAAAAAATAAAAATTAATATGGCTTAACAATATTTTTCACTAATAAAATAACATCTTTAACTAATAAATAAAATCATATAGATTAATAATCGTTTTCATTAAAGTCATATGGATTAATAATCCTCTTCATTAGTAATTAAAAATTAATTAATTTATATTTTTTCTAAATACTTTTAGGTTGGAAAATTTAAATGACAAATATATAAATAAAATATTTATTTCAAAGTTAAGATAACATATTTTTTTCAATATTTCTAAGAGCGTTGCAAAATTTTAGGAGTATCGAAAACTTAGCTACTAAATCACTGAGGGTTTTTTTAAGTATAGCCCATTAGTTACTGGATTAAAAAAATGAGGGAAATCATAAGGAAATGCACATTACGTTTCTGAATAATATTTTGATCTGTAAAAATATATATTAATATATGTATCTATAAACTCACTAATTATAATGAATTTATTATTAGATATTTCTAGATATTGCACTATATATTAACCCCCACAAAATTGCTTCCCTTATTTAATGTAAAATTTGACCACTCTGACCAAAATATCTTATACAATATGTGCCCCTTAACCAAAACCCATTATGAATGTCAAAACACTAATATGACCCATAACCATTAATTTACTATGATCACTCATACTCTTAGATAATTAAAAACCCTTCCATAATGCAACCTCTAACAACTACTACCATTAAGAAACAATTGCATTGGTCACTTGATAATTCTTAAGTGACTAACTCTAAATTAATTGAACCATAGTGCACTATGATCTTTAAAACACAATTAATTCTAGAAACTATGACCCCTAGTACACTTCATGATCATGATATTGTAATTCTTGAAATTTTACAATACACATCAATTCTAATATCTAACACATTAACTCTACCATTAAAACTATATCTTTTATGCACTTAAAGTGTCATAACATAGTGATCAATTTGAATGAAGTGTACTCGCATTTCACCAATTAGATCATACAATGATGGTGTATATTTTATAGATGCTTTAAGGTCTTAATGTTGGTGTCTGTAGTTCATTTTATCTATTATTCCCTCCATCAATTAATATTAATCAATTATATATATGTTCTTTTCTATATTTAGTATATGTATTTCAAAATTATAAAATTCCTAAATTTGTAAATTGTGTATTTCTATATGGATTTTTCCTATTTCCACTGTTCAATGCAATATGAATAATAAATATTCTTTACTTGATTCCTATTTATTCATGTTTATATTATTTTGTTAAATATATGTATTATTAAAATAAGTTTTTGATATTTCATTTTTTTCTTATTTCCAAATCTTTCCTAATGAGAGAGAGTCATTTTGCATGAATAGGGAGAGTCTCTAATATTCAAATCATTATTCTACAATAAATTGGTCAAATGATCATGAGAAGAAAAATATACAAATAGGAAAAACATGTTGGTGACATGTTGAATATGAACCAGTATGAATGTGAAAATTCTAATAAGTCCATTTTGTTACCCTCTTTACTAATTTCGGTAGACATGATACAAATTTCTCTAGTTAGTCCTCCAGAAATCTTTAAAAATCTTCCAATAGATGGAGAGTACCTCAACACATACAAAAAATGAGTCCTCCCTCAGTGCATGTTCAATTGTCCATACAAATAACTGAAGTTTGGTACGTCAACTCTTTAGATGTAGACTCGCAAGAGATTCTGTATCAGCCTACAATTGACGAAATATATATAGGATCAGTTAATAATCTAATATAATATTCCCAATTCCACCATAAGCTTGAGAAGACCAAGGGGATATAATTTTGCTCCTTCAAGATGTTGAACAAGAAGAAGAAAGGGAAGCATAATTATACACAACCATTTAAATTTGACCTCTTAGAACTTGTGACATAATCTCATAAGAATATTACAAGCAAAGACTCGTGGACTTGGAAACCAATAGGGACGTAAACATATACAATAAATGAAATGGAATATTTCCAGGTATTCAACTAGAAGACACACAACAACAATAGAATCTACACTCAATTGCATGAAATGTTTTTGAGGATATCATTTTAAAAGTAGAAAAGAAAATAAACGTAGAAAATTAGAACAATTTATAGAATAATGTATCGGGTTTGACGTCTTGCAGTTGCTTGGACATGGATAATATGTATTCATTAAACAAAACTATAGAAAATGATGGTAGTTCAGAAAAAATAGCGACATAAAAAATCGATTCTAGACAAACTCAATGTAGAAAGGTGCTCATCATAGGCATGCGACAAAGGATAGTCAACTGAACCAAACAGGAAAAATTAAAAATTGAACATCAAATTGGCTTGCAATTTAACCCATGTTACTATGATAAGAACTATAGAAGAAAATGATGTTCAAGATAGAACGCGATCCAAGATAGTGACAAAGTTTCATCCAAGTATTCTATGTTTGATGACATGTTAAGTCACCTAGAAACAACATTCAATAGAGAGAACAACACGAAATGGAGATTTGGTTGGAATGTTATAACTATGAAATAGAACAACATAATATAAACATTCTAATAAGAATTAATGATCCACATTTTCTAGTCCAACAATTAGTACATAAGTCGGTCGACCACACGTTATATATGCCTATAATTATGCTCATCCCCATAGTTATAAGCTAATTATTAGGATGATATAATATATCTAAACCCCATGGAATAAGTTGGAATATTCATAGTAATATTGACATATTTCACTGCTAGAATTTTCCACTAAAGTTTTTTGTTGTTGTTGAAATATGCATGCAATTTTTTTTATAAATAACCACAATATAATTTGTAATAAAGTTATTATTTAGTTAATTTTTGTTGTTTTTTTTATTTATTAAATTTGATAGGAATAATGGGTTACCCATTTTTATGGTGAGCATGGATCAAAATAATTACATGATCAAAATAAATATAGTAACTGTAGGTCATTGTAGTGTTCTGACAATCTCTCATGAAGTGTCCTGCTTGACCATAGCTATAATAAATGATTTGTCCCCGGCCCCAACCAAATCCTCCTCCTCGTCCTTAACCACTACCTTGGAAACATCCTCGACCAACGTGTTGGTCAGACCCTTGATGTGTGTGGGCATCTCCTTAATCTTGTAATCTATATGCATCAATAGTGCGCTTCATCATTAAATCATAACTTGGAAAATTCTTCTCGTCATGGCCCACTGATTTAAGGTAGTTGAAATATAGTTTCTTTAGTGTTTAGATGTACTTCTTTAATAGGTAGAAGTCCTCAAGGTGATGTTTTCCTCTTTCTATACAGGTTTCATAGTACAATCCCTAGTTGAGTGGAGTAAGCACTCCACTCGCTATCTAGTCTATAAACACATGGCATTGATCCTTATAATGAAACTGTGCTTTGCATTTTGTACACTATACTTCTGATCTGACATCTTTTCCTTTCTTAAGATCCTGCAATTTAAGGTACTTATGAGTATCCCCAATCGGTGACACTTCCAACTTTATCTCGATCTCGAGTGCTTCATCTTGTCTCCAAATATTTTGTTGTGACAAAGGTCTAATATGTGGTAATAGAATAGCTATAAACCATTCCTTGTTCTATTCTGTAGGTAAAGTATAACTTACTTGTCCCATCAATACTTTGAATCACTGATCTAACTCCCATATAGACTCATTTGATGCTTGATTGATCTCTTTTAGCTTATTGATAGACTGTGACTCTGATTTTGGCTTCTTGAACTCTGTTACCCATGATTTCTTAATTCCATTAAATATAGCATTTGGGTTACTCCCATTGTCTTTCATATACCGTGTCAGCACTCTCTCCTACAATGACCTGACGAGATTCACCTTCAAGTCTTGAAAATGGAACCATTTGTTTGTTATAGGGTGCTTTACCCAATTTTAGAATGTGTTGCACATTAACAAAACCCTCAACTACTAGCCCTTTTAGAAATGACCTACAAGCAGATTGCAATATCACTCGAAGCAGTTATGGGAGGCTGAAGAACCAAGCTTCTACAACCTAACAGATATCCATGTAGTGGCATCACGTATTTACTTATACTTTGTATTGTTCCTATAACTTCGGATATACAAAGAACTTTGCACAAATAAATAACTTCACAACTTTGTAACAAACTCATAAACTTCAACAATTCACAGTATAACTCAAAGTATTTGCATATCTCAAAGGAACGTATGCACAAGAAATCATATAATAGTAAATGTAAGATACAAGAGACATATGTAACTTTGTCAAAACTTCCTTCTTTACTAAATAGATCTTTGACTACATTCACTTCTTCAACCTGCACACCTAGTTGCAGGTGGTTTCTGCACTTAGTTGTAGACTCTTTAAGGCCTTCGTGCACTCAACTACTAAGCCTTTCCTAAAATACAGAAAGATACAGAAAATATGACCACTCCATCAGTTCTTTTCTATTGTCATTGTTATCTCTACTAAGGTATTAAACCCCCTTAAATACACCTTATAAAAACCATGGTCCATATACCATGGATCCCTAAAACTAGGACTCTACACTATACCCTCTATAAAAACAAGGGATTCTCCCATACCCAAAGCTCTAAAATATTGCACAATTAATATAACTTCACCTACTCCGTGCGGTACACTCCTTCTTCTGCGGGGTATTTTACCCAAAATTTGAGCCAAGTTGGGTCATTCCCAATGTGGTGTCCTCTAGAGGGACGTGACCTTGCTACACTTTCTGAAGAGTAGTCCCTTTCTTATATGTATGCACTGTGGCGTAGCACTAAAGACACCATAGAAAGAGAATTTAATGACCTCACTTTTGAAGGAAACTTCATTTTGGTCACTGGTACATACCTTTTGAGAAGGAAGAATTACATACCCAAGTTAGTGAGGTTCATTCTCAATTGCAATCTCTATGGACAATTCTTGCTCCATATGCCACCAAACAAGATGAAGATTTTTCCACCTATGCCCTTGCCAAATGTTGTACTATCATTGAAGTGGTGTGCCAACAACGTGTTTCCAAACATCCATGTAGAGCTCTAGAATATTGTCACTAATATGAAACAATATTTATCTAATCCTTCAACTATCTATCACACTAAGAATAGTGAGAAAATGCACATTTCTACTTCTCTTTGCGCTACTCTACCCCAAGTCTTGCAAGAATCCCAACACATGTTTTTCTAGATCTCTGATGTTAGTTGTGTTATCGCAAATAATAATGCAACCATTTACCTCTTACACGATAATGTTCAAAGTTTATATCAACAAGCATTAGTGACCTTCAATATGGAAGCAAAGAAGAATATCCTCCACTAGGTGGATGTACTTGATGCCCAAATTTATCAGCTCGGGGATGCAGTCCAAGTGACCAAATGGGCCATTTGTGACCCTTACCCAAAAGCTCTAAATCATTTTATGACTTTTAGAACATTTTCCACAGTTTCCTATCACGAGATTCAAGAATTGGTTGAGTAACAACCCAATGACCTTAGTGAGCATGCTGTCATTGAGTTCTAAGGCAAGGTTTCCAAACTTATCGACTTATGGAACTGTTGTGTTTCTGAATTGACAAGTCCAGAGGAGTCCACACTTCATACTATTCCGAAGATAGTCCTTCATTTGAAGGTACTCCAAATAAAGTTATTGGAATCCAACCTACCATAGATTTAGAAGCAAAATAGAAATACATTGACTTGAGGGTGACTCAATAGGATGTGTTTGCAACATGTTGGATCCTTTGAATTTTTGAAGGAATAATAGTTTTGAAGGAAATTTTGGATCCAAATGCTAGAAATGAAACATCAGAAAATAAATTGGCAATAACATGGGTCAGAACCCACACAATGGAAAATAAGGGAGTGTTTTGAAGAACTAGGATCCGATTTTGATATATTAAATAGAAAAGGAAAATTATGGCCCTAGATACTGAAAAACCATGGATCAAGGAAGTGAGCATGGCTATAAAAGAATACATAAGGTAGTGAGGAAAAAATTTAGAAAGTGCCTAAAATTTTAGATCGAGCTAGGAGAATAGACAGTGTCAAGCATTTAGAGTTATCCAGTTTCTGAGATGTGGGCTTCTAATGTTTTGTTAATGTCTTTTCTGTGGATTTTTATACCGCATGGAAGTGTGTAATTGCCACAAGTTGTAATTATGATGAATGTAATGAAATTGTTCTCTTTTGACTAATAATATAAGGAAGATAGGAATTATGGCAATTAGTGGTATAATTTATGGGCCCCTTTTAAAATTTTATGCACATATTTAAATTCCTATTGAATATATATATCGTGAATGGTTAAGAATGGATGTTGTATTAGTTGCACAAGTCGCATAATTAATCAAATCTATATCCCCTTTATCCTTCTATGGTTCTGGTTTGCCTCGGGTGAGACTCTTCTTCTTCTTGAAGGAGTGAAAATGTTCGCAAAGTGCTAGACTACGTGAACCTTTTGTTGGCACCCTTAGTCGAACACTAGGATAGTCTCAAAGTAATTTTTCCTCCCAACATTGGGGTATTTGTTTGTGAAAGAGAAAATGACTTCTAGGAAAGAAAGGTGGATGGAACTTATTATCAAGTTTTATTTAGAGATTGAACGCATCAAAAGTGAAGAGAATCAAGTGGTCGATACACTCAATAGAGGTATGCAAGTGATATACATGGAAACCATGAGTACATGTGATATAGATATTAAGGAAAGAATAAAAGAGTTGACATAGGAAGATGAGTATTTTCACCATGTAAGTAAATTCCCATAGCAAGAGCTGAAGGGTCGAATGGGAGAAAATTATTAGGTACTTAGAGATGCATTATTACAATACAAGGGTAGGTGATCCATAAACAATATGGCTGGCATGGATGAGTTTCGCACAAGACCACACAGAAGTCACCTAGGATATCAAAAGATGATAAAATATACCAAAAAATATGTTGTTAGCCAAGGATGAAGAAATATATTGTTGAAAATATTGATAATAATTACATCAAGTTAAAGGAGAATGCAACTATTTAATAGGATGGCTGAATCCTATACCAATTCTATAAGGGAAGTGGGAAGTGATATCAATGGACTTCATTAGTGGATTACCAAGAACCACCAATAAATATGGTGTGATCATGGTTGTAGTGGATAATCTAAGTAGGGAAAGTGACTTGTAAACTCTTCCTATAAGGAAATTGGTATTTCCATATTTTTATGAAGAATATTTTCATATTGTCTAGCATGCCTAAGAAGATCATATATAATAAATATGCCAAGCTTACCTTAAATTTTAGAAGTCTTTATTTACAATATTTGAAACCCTATCAACATTAAACACGTCCTATCACCCTCAAACTTATGGAAAAATAGAAAGAGTAAATATAACATTAGAAAACATACTCAATATGTATGTCACACATCAACCTAAGAGATGGGAATATTTTTTTACTTTGGTGGAATTCTCTTATATTATTGGCTATAAGGAACTATTAAAGATGAGCCCTTTCGAAGCGCTATATGGTGGGAAGTGCAATATCCCAATCAACTAGGGTAATCTAGTGGATAGAATCACACTTAGGCTAGATATGTTAAATGAAATGGAATAGGAAGTATCTAGCATATGGAAAAGATTGAAGGTCGCAGAAGTCCAACATAGGAGTTATGTAGAAAAAATATAGCACATATGGAATTTTGAATAGGAGATCATGTGTATCTCCAAATTAGAGAAAACAAAAGTTCCTTAAGAGTGACATTGTGTGCCATGTTAACACAAAGATACTATGAACCATTTCAAATATTGAAGAGAGTGGGGCCAATAGCATACAAACTCACCATTCCTCCCACAATGAAGGAACATGATGTGTTTTATATATCTTTACTTAAAATATGTATAGATGTTGTTAACCTTATTATTGGTTAGACTTTGATACAAATGTAATATAAAGGGGAATTCTATCCAAAACCAAAATGGATACTCAAAAAAGACAACGACCACACTCCATGTAAGTGAAGGTGTAATGGAAGAACTTTGGACTAGGTTATGCAGCATGGCAACTAGAGGATATCATGTAGAAGGCATACCCATTTTGGTTTTCTGTATAAGTTTGGTTCTACAGATAGTAGAACACCGTGGACAAATTTTCTTTAAGGAGGATGGGGATGTAGCATCATTTTTTCCAATTCCAACTTTTCGTAATATAATTGAAAGATGATAATGTTGGAGAGCCAACATGGACAAATTACTCAACTATTTGATGCAAATATTTTACTAATAGAATTATAAATTGCTAAAGTTGAATCATAGGACAAGTATAGATTGATTATAAATCTTATATGAGGGACTGGGATGTTTCATATATTCTTTGAAATTAATGTTCATGACCCCTGATGTTCCAGTTGAACTACCAACTAATAAGAAACTATGATAGGAATGGGGAGAGGAGGTACTGAAATACCTAAAGATGGGTTGCGCACCTTACAATGAATTCCTTGTTGACCCTTCAGCCCGAGAAGGGGACCCTAAACCTCTCATACATGAGATAGTACTCATGAGGGGAAGGAAGGTAGTTCTGTAATTCGAAGATTTTGAGTTTGGAGCATTATAGTGACTAGAGACATTAGAAAAAGAAATGAGACTTGAATTTCTGTAAATCCAAAATGATTGTAAGCCATACACTTGTGAACTAGATATTTTGAAGCTGCACCACAAAGTCCAATCCTGAAATGTGTTAGATGAGGATACCAAAGAGAGATTCCTCTGCTTGAATCTAGTAAAATGGAAAGAGATAAATTATTTGGTTGGGTTTATGCATGTGAAGCACTAGAAGAAGGATTATATTAGGGATTATAGAAAGTGGGAATAAATTTCATTCTATGTTGTGAAATTTGTAGTTTGATCAACCTAAAGTTATTGCCTGCATAGTGGCATTCCTATTTCCTAGCCAATGAAGGAAATTTTCGTTCATACTCTATACATTGAAGTACACTCTTTGTTGTTATGCAATAAGTGAACCATCCATTATACATTGGATATGGTTAGGAGGTGGCTAGTTTTAAGAAATTTGTAGTGTAGTTTAAATTACCTATGATTTGGTGGAGAGTGGTAATTCCTTATTCGATTTCCAACAATTTTAAGAGGAATAGATAAGTGTATTCCTTTCTCGTAAATGAATTGTAATTTTTTCTCAACACTTCGTGTTTAAATATTATTTTCGATTCATTGTGTATGTGTGAAATGGTAGGTAGAGTTTTGTACAATTTTAATGAATATGCATGATGCATGATCAGTGCGTTCAGTAGTTAACATAATTGTCCTAAATGTTGAAATGTATTCCTTTATGAATATGAATTTGATGTGAAATAGGATCCTTTCATATATATGAGATCATTATGTGTTTTATGTTCATAAATTGATAGGGTATCCTTGGATGTTCCTGATTGTGATATTTTACATGCCTGTTTGTAATAATTTATAACTTTTTGTGATGTATATGGTGTGTTTCCAAAGTGGAAGAGATAATAGGTTGGTGGTCCTAATTATTATTAATATTTTCATTAAATCATTGTTCCCTATGGTTTGAAATAAAAAATGTTAGGATGCCTTGGATGATCTCATTCTTCTTGATGTGATGATTAGAAGGTTTTGTTAATGATGGCACTAGAAAGAAAGAGTAGAGGCCCTGATGAGAAAGGAGAGATTAAAAAAGAAATAGAATATAATATTTAGTTTGTAAAAGTTCACCAAATAAATATTAATCTAAACGAAATCATACGAAAAAACTTAAGTGGCTAGGGGATCTTGGGTTTAAGCCTTGGTTTTGACTAAAAATGAAATTTTGTGGGTTGACCCCTGTAACACAAGCTATTAAGAGAATTTTGGGAATGCACCCCTTAGAATGAAACTATTTGGAAGATTCAAGATGGTATTCCTCATTGACATGTTAGAGTATTCAAAATTTGGGATTTCACTAATGTTGTCCTTAACCCTAGTCAAATGGATTTATGAGAATGTTAAGAGAGAGATGGCCATAAGGTGATAGTTTAAATATCAACATATCAAGCCCTCGAGGAAATGGAAGTGAATCATTATGAAAAATCCTTGTTTGGAATGGCCCTAAGAAACAATTGTTAGTCAGAAGAATTTTATGTATTAACAAGGAGCACAATGTGATGGCACTAAAAATTTGGAACCTCAAAACATTAGACTAACAAGAGTATCAAGTGTTAGGAGAATTGAGGGGTGATGTCTTGATTTGATGACATGGGGATCCCATGTGTATGACATTTGTCACCTACATCTAGCCTTTTTTACATGCCAACCTTGCGAATATGAGTGGCATGTGGAACACATCAAGAATGCCACATGGAAGAGGAAATGTCCTCTTATCCAATGTGCTAGGTGGCGATTGATCATTATTGATTGATGTGACATGCCAAGCTCTCATATAGACATATCAAGATATCAAAACTTTGGGAGGATTGCATCTTGGAAATAATTATTACCTTGATAATTTGATATACATCTTAAACATGCCATGTGTGAAAGATTTCATCATTTTCCATGTGGGAAGCTATGATTGGGTGACAAAGTTTTGAGGTCGTGTGTGAAGATGGCCTCATGTCTAGAGACCTATCGATGTTTTGTGAGGGTTTATAGGTATAACGTTTTTGTTGAATATTCTATAAGCCATTTTGAATTTTTCTATTAACATTCGATGGATTTAACATTGTATTAGTGTATTAGAAAGTTTTCTGAATATTAAGATATTGTTAAGTTGTTTCATCAGTATATTGACATATCAGAATGCTCAGGTTTTGGAAAATGCACAAATCACCAATATGGAAAGGCTTGAGTATAGAATGAAGCCAACAAACTTGGACCTAGATACATGTCTAGGAATTTCCACGTGGTTGTAAAAATAAAGAAATTGACCTTTAAAAGGGTTAAAGTTCAGAGACTTTATGCCAAGAGCTTAAATTTAGATGAAATTTATATTGTGGGAAAGTTCTTGATGAGCCAAAGATGATAGTTGTATCAAATTTGATTTAAGGTTATGAGAGAAATAAGACTTTGACCCCACATTTGTAATTAACCTTTAAGGAGAAGTATGATTACAATCCACAACCCTAATATGACATTAGGGGGTTAAGTGTGTTACACAAATATTTTGCATCGCTCTATATACATGTCATTCAAACCTTTGAGGTATGCCACCTTGCTATTATTTTCCATCCAATGTTTCTATGTGGCATCTCATTTAAAAAAATTTAAAATAGGTGGAAAATAGTTTAAATCTTCTCTTCATGTAGGAGATGGAGTTCAAACCCTAATCTCTTGTGATTATTTCTTTTTATCATATTTTATTTTCTTGGTAAAGGCTAATTCTATTAAAGGAAAATCAAAATAATTTTACAAAGAAGTTGAAGCCTCAGGTAAGAGCATTTGAGAGCATTCAATGTCGAAAAATTGTCCCAAGGATGGGAGAACCAGTTACAGAAAACAAGGAGCCAAAAATTGGAAGCGGAATACAACGATAAGATCATAGGAACCTGAAGCTGTCAAGACTAGAAACAAGAAACAAAGATGCAAACCAAATCTGCAGAAGAGCTACAAGCTACTGCCCCACCACGAAAAAAGAACCAAGCTACCCATCTGTCAAGGGTAAACCAAAACCACCATCCTAAAACCGCCTGAACTTTAACCAAAAGAACCACTAGAAAGAAACTGGGAGGACACGACATTGTCCAGGTGGCATCACATTTCCATGTCCTGGTCTGGAAGCTCCTCCATAGCCGGGCATGCATTGCCATACCACGTTTCTTCATCCCTAGCCATGTCACCAACACCACTGCCGCCTGGAGGAATTGACGAGGGATGGGTGTCGCTGGAGCTACCTACAATGGCCATCGAGACGTAGGCTCCATGAGAGCTGCCACCTGGTGGTTGAGTGTCACCAAGAGAACCACCCTCATCATGCTGCTCAAAGCACCCTTCCACCTTGCCTTTATCTGCCAAATTCTGCTCAATGCCATGGTTGCCCAGTCTTCTATGACCACCGTGAGAAAGATCAACCAAATTTCATGTTGTGGCTTGAGGCAGAGCCTCTTCTTCAAAAAAGATAACAGTGATATTGGTCGTGATAATGGGCCTGTTTAGGCTACTCTGAAACTTAAAATGAGTAGACTGAAAAGCATTATGTGGCAAAGGCCTACAGGATGGGCTCAGAGGAGGAAAATTCATCTGAGATAAGGGCTGAGTAGTAGGGGGCGGGGGTTGATCGACAGAGTGAGCAATCTGAGAATGCCCACGACCACCACGGCTTCCTCCATGGTGGCTTCTCATGCATTCACGGACCATGGTGAGGCCACAGAGGGAAAGCTCAAAAAAATAGGAATATTTGGAGGGGAGACGAGATAGCACCAAGAGAATTCAAGCAAAGTCCAAAGAACAGGCTTGAGAATGGAAAGAGGGAAGCGAAATTCCAACCACAAGAGCCACCGAGAGTGACCCACTCAAGGCATAAGCCGAGAGAGACCTACAGAGAAATGCTACAAGGGACGGGCAAAGGCAACAAGACGGGGAGTAAATAATCGGATGGAGAGTCGTATTCACCATGATTATATCAGAAATAGCCTTGCCTCAGATAGAGTGAGCACTTAAGTGAATCTTCAGGTAGAATCACTCTTTCCTTAAGTGAGCCAGCTTGAGCCAGATTTGAGAATATAGAACAATGCTCTTCTACAGCTGGCACGAACGAGCTCTTGTGCCCTTAATTAATTCCAGAAATTGACATTTAATTCACCCGCATCCGGGTGCTCTTATCCTTCCTATTTCTTTTCATTCTTCACTAGGTTTTGGTATTCGTTGAGTTGGGTTTCAGAGGCTAATTTGGAAATTGATCCTGTGTGAAGATCCAATCCACATTCAACTCCAACGTTAGCAAGTGATTCAACTAATTTATTTCCTTCCCGGCGGATGTGCTTAAAAGTGATCGACCTGTGAGAGGAGAGCCAGCATTCAATGAGCTCAAGCCTTCTCGCCATTCTACAAATGTTTCTCACTTTACTTGGGGGAGTTCCTTGCATAATTTTGGAGACCATATTTATGATGATCTGAGAATCACCTTCTATGATAAGTGGAAAGAATCCCTGATTATGTGCTAGAATGAGACCCTGCCAAAGTCCTTCCAATTCAGCTGAATTATTGGTCCCATCCTTTTGATCCTAGGAAGGATAGAAGAGGATCACCCTTATAGTCTCTGAAAATCCCTCCAAAGCCCGAATTACTTGGATTACCTTTCGAGGCTCCATCAAAGTTTAGCTAGAACGTATGCTTGGGAGGGGGGGGCCACTTTTTAGGTGAACGACCCAATAAAGGAATTGTTCATTTGACAACATGTTCTTGATTCTACTGAAGGTTACAATTAGCCCAGATGTTTTGTTCTTGGGGGATAGTAGGAAGGTCTTCCTGATTCTAGGTATGGAGTGAGATGGTTTCCTTGATATTTTGGCAGATTAGTTTCCAAATATTCTCCAAAGGTGCAGAGTGATCCTTGAATATTATACGATTTCTTTCCTTCTCGATGGTACACATGAGGAAGCCCAGAATGAGCTTCCATAATAAATTTAAAATTTTGCTTTGATAAGGATTATGATCCTAGTTACGAACTGTGGCGATGATGTCTCCATGTATTCTTCCTTCCTTTTGGCATCGGAAACTGAGCTTTTCCCAGAGCTTGCAAGTGGTATGATAGGAGTGCATGAGATGATTTACAGATTCCTCCTCT
>APFE031679922.1:0-51391 GCA_000404065.3 Pinus taeda | reverse complement strand
AGCTATGAAATCGATCAATTTCAGAGTATCTCATCAAGTGGAAGAACTTATCCGCTGAAGATTCCACATGGGAGGATGAGAATTTTATACAGAAGCATCCAAAACTACTCAAATGTTGAGGACAACACTTTTTTGAAGGAGAGGGGCATGTTAGGTCCATATAATACTAGTGATTACCCTATTAATATTGTAGTTGTATCCCTTATTAATATTGTTGTGCCCCTATCGTCCCCATATTGTTATTACTATGCCCCATAGAATCCCTCTATTGTTATTTTTGTGGCTTTATATTAGTATTGTTAGGTCCACTGGGTTATATTGTGACTCTTTAGAATCCTATATATAGAAAGGAGGTTTTGTCATTTGAATCATTGAATAATTGTTCATTTGTGTAATGGAAAGGAGGTTTCCCCCTCGAAGAGGCTGAATTCTAAGGCGTTCAACTATCTTTTCTATCTTTTTGTGAGCTGGTTTCATAACATTGAGTTAAAAATGTAGAAATCACTATGGCGCAAAATGAAGGCATGATGTAGAATGTAGGATTTTTGATGTAGTTATCTTCAATAGAAGATGATCACGGTTGTTGTAGTTTCTTTAATACAATGCATAAAATCTCCAAAATGCAATTACCAGAGAACAACTCAAATTGTTGCTAAATTAGACAAGTTAAAGAACTAATTTCATATTTTTTTAATAATGAGGCATATGAATTCAGATGAAAGGAAAATATAGATAGGATTTAGCTATCATATAGCCACACATGTCTACCAAATTCACTTGTTACCCCTAAAAAAAGTGAACTAGGTATATATATAATCTTGGATATAACTTGTTTGTGTGGTGTCAATTGGAAATGAAAATTTTATAGGAGGTAGTGAACAAACATCTCCACATGCCCAAAATGTTTCACTATCAAATGCATTTGTTTCATCTCCCAAAGGTAGAAACATAGTCAAGTCTACCAGTTGGAAGATAGATGGGAATCTCTTAGCATTCTTGGAGGCAAAATATTTTGCATCGCTTTGTATAGATGAATCTGGAGAGAATGTGAATGACCATGGAAAATGAGGAAGTGTGGTGTCAATTGGAAATGAAAATTTTATAGGAGGTAGTGAACAAACATCTCCACATGACCAAAATGTTTCACTATCAAATGCATTTGTTTCATATCCCAAAGGTAGAAACATAGTCAAGTCTACTAGTTGGAAGATAGATGGGAATCTCTTAGCATTCTTGGAGGCAATAGATGAATCTGGAGAGAATGTGAATGACCATTGAAAATGAGGAAATGAAATGAATGTTGCCTAAAAACTTATGGATGAAAAACAACAAACTTTCAAGAAGCACTTTGATGATAGCAAAGCTGCATCTTTACATAATTCATACGTGGACCTATGGGTTATGGGCCCACGTATACATCAGAAGAAAATAATTAGCAGAATCACAACAAAACCCGACCAATCATTGGCGGTCC
This sequence comes from Pinus taeda, assembly GCA_000404065.3. Lineage (NCBI taxonomy): Eukaryota > Viridiplantae > Streptophyta > Pinopsida > Pinales > Pinaceae > Pinus > Pinus taeda. Next base: position 49,917 of record APFE031679922.1, on the reverse strand, counting down.
TTCTTTAAATATTTATGGCCGGAACACAAATAAAAATTAATCCTATTTGATAAATCTATCGGGTCCGATAGGTCTGTTATCCCACGCACATGTTCGTGCGTGATTATCATTTGATCAATCGACCAACGAATGGTCTTGATGGCCAGAACTCAATGAGGTTTTAATCTCGTTGCATAAAACCTTATTGCGCCCGATTTTGGAATTAACGTCCGCACTTGTTGGCACACGATATGCGTTTGATTACCATTAAACGGAGGATCCGATCACTCTGAACCTTAAACTCCTTTTAATGGTTTTATTGGGTCCGTTAACCGAGGTAACTTGCTTGCAAGTTCTCGTGCGATCTTCGTGGATCTTCTTCCATCAGTGATGGTTCCTTCGGATTTTCCCACAATTTTTGTTGTGTTCTCTCATTCTGCCAATATTATCCGTCGATCTAGATGATCAGACGGTTTCTGTTGTGTTGTTCAATTGACTCTAGTTTCAATTGAATCTCTCTTCCATTAATCAGTTCTCAAATCCAATGGTTATCGTGTAGTCGCTTATTGGGGGAATTCACATTTCAACACACATTTAACTCTGCCATACTGTGTCTAAGGCGAAGTTCATAGGAACTTCGTCCCTCAACTCACATACACAATTTATCAACTTATAGGAAATAATATATATATAAACAATACAGAGACACACAAAATCCAGACAACACACATATTTCAATTATATAGAGAACCCGATTATTGACTAAGGCCTCACGACCCGAATCACAAATTTCCCTGTGGCTACATTGTATCCTCCCTCTCTTTTCACACAACACAGACTCTTTTATATAGGAAATTACAAAGGGATGGATCGTTTACGATCTATGAGTTTCTCCCACAATCGCTTAATCAAACCCCTAAATCTCTCTATACACATACATGGTAGATAGTTACATTTAATCAAGCCTTCCAGAGACTTATAATTCCATTAATTTAGATATGTTAAAACAGAATTTTCCCCGGTTTACAATGATTGTCCACGTTTCCCCTTTCACAACATTGGATTCTGATTTTAATGAAGGGTGCTCGGATGCTCCTGCATCACACTTGGATAAATCTAAGTAAGCAAATATATAGGACCAACCTAGAGATTGAATTGACTAGAGGTTGTCATCCATGGTGAGCGAGTAGGTTTGTCCTATAGTGACGTATCATAAAGATATAAGGGAACTTCTCAGTTACACCATGTCCTTTGGCCCTCTTACATAATATAGGATGATGGATGAGTAATTTGTTGAAAAACTCATTTTAGAATTGGGAGAAGAGTGTGAACAACCATTAGATACGAGGAAAGAAAAATGGTGTTCTTTAAAACCTTAAGGATGCAGATAAGGAATATTGGAGAAGCATTTTGAGAATGACATCTTTGAGTAAGCAAATAGAGAGAACCAACCTAGAGATAAATGGATTAAATATTGTCATGCATGGGTGAACGAGTTGATTTGTCTTCATAGTGAGGAAAGGTAGAGATACAAGGGAATTGTTCAGTTGCATCATGTACCTTGCCTTCATACATAAGGATTTTTCAAATAGGATGGAGGAGGAGTGAGATGTTGAAGACTTCACATGATTTTTTTATTTTTTTATTTTTTTTTTTTATTTTTTAATTTATTTTTTTTATTTTTTATTTTTTTTTTTTTAATTTTTAATTTTTTTTTTTAATTTTTTATTTTTTTTTTAATTTTATTTATTTATTTAATTTATTATTTATTATTTATTTATCATTTATTAATTAAATTAATTTAATTATAATTTAATTAATTAATTATTAATTATTATTTTTTTATTTTATATTTATATTTTATTTATATTTTATATTTTTATATTTATATTTATATTTATATTTTTATTTTTTTAATTTATTTTTTGCCGAATGGATACAACAGTTGGATCTAGTTTTCATGCCTAATCTTAGCTTGAGTAAAAAACATAAATCACCAAAAATGCATGGGGAGATGTTGTACAACAAATGCATGTTGTGGAATGCAAGCTTGTTGTTGCAAGTACCTTGAACGCAATTTGCTCATAGTTGTTGTAGAATTTTTAATACAATGCTCAAAGTATCCAAAATTTAGTTGCTATAGAACTACCCTAGTTGCTACTAAAGTAGACAAGTTTAAAATTGGTTTCTTATTTTTAACATAATGGAGGCATACAAAGTTGGATGAAGATGAAATTCAGACTAGGATTAATTGGAGTATATATAGTTTTTCTTGTTTAATGAATTGGTAAAGGAATGCGAATGACCATAAGGTTTGATGCAAGGAAATGATTGTTCTTTAAAACCTTAGGGATGTAAAATAAAGAGGATTAGTGATGCAGGAGCATTCAGCCCAAGGAAAATCATTGTAAATAATAGACATAGGGGGTCATGCATTTTAGGAAATAGTTTTCCTAAGTCTCAAGTCAATGTAGTATTTAGGCATTTAAGTGTGATTTTATCAGGTAATGGGAGAATATGTAATTGCTATCAAAATAAGTAAATGAGAACATGAGTGGTAGAAGTCAAATCCAACTCTCTAGGAGCAAGAGAGAGCTTTTAGGAATTAATTAAAGTAGATATGGACCATTGAGCTGATAAGGAGACTTTTCTGTTTTAAAACAAAGAAAAAGCTAGAGTGGATATGTCTGCCACATATATGTATGCATGTAGCGAGCTTTAGGCTTTTGTTAAAGGATGGGATCAGGTCCTTCATAATAATCCAATCCCAGTTTCTACATAAACATATGTAAGCCTAGGGGCAGAAGAGGGAGGCCACCAATAGTAGAACCTAGCCTGTGTATATGTGTGAGCGAGACCGAACCGTCTCGAATGTAATCTCTGTATTTTGCATTAATATATATTCAGAGTTCATTTCTGACTGAGTCAGATTATTGAAGAATGTTTCCATGAATGAATTATTTAAATTGTAGGCTCTGTTGCAGGAGATTCTAGGTAGAATCCTGAAGGATACACAAAGGCGTAACATGATTCAAAAGAATCAAAAAGGGGTCTTTGAATCCAATTAAGGAAGCGAATATAAGCTCTGGAGAGATAATAGATTGAGGGAGTAAATCTCAGAAAAGTTGAGCAACACAGCAGAAGAAAGAAGCCTTGAAGAAACCGAAGGAAAACCATTGAAAATACGGAAAAACCCAAGTAAGAGAGGCGAGCGAGAAATAAAGTTTTGACGCTCAGCAGCCATGGGATCATTAAGATCAATGTCCAAGATTAAGTCGCATCGGCGGGAGTCCCTTTTAAGTTATCGGAATGAGCCTTGGAAGTTTGAAAAGAGTGAGCAACGATTAATCGTGGGCCGTTGGATTGTGGCCAAATCAACGGTCACAATTAAATCACATATAGGTGATCAGAGGCACCAAGGGTCAGCAGTTAAGAAAGTTGCGATATCACCGATAGCGATAAGCACTAATCGGCGATCAGAAGTTCAGGAGGTCGGGCTATTGGAGAGCGAAAAGGCAGTGTAGAGGAGGCAGACCCGACGAGGCTATGAACTTGAATATATGGAATTTGAAATCCGACATAACTGTTAAGAGGGGAATTTCCTTTGTATTCCCGTATATTATCATGCTCGATAGTTTATATGGCGCAGGATTTTTAGTGCTAAAACATATGTTAACCACCCGATAGTTGGAGATCGGAGTCGAAGAGGGGTGATGGTTCATATGTATATGAATCGTTGATATAGCCGATAGTGATTGCGATAGAGGTTTTAACCTCGAGTTCTATGCTAAAGTCGTAGTAAAGCGAAAAATGTATTTTGGGAGTATTTCCCTTTGTAATGGGATATAAAGTGGAAAAGCATCGATAGTGTTTTGGGTTAATATATGTGTAACCAAAGCATATAGTAAGGTTATATATATATATATATATATAGATGTGAACTGTGGTTCTGAAGGGTTCATATTACAATTCCGAGAGAGGATTCAGGCAGGTGATTGAGTTCCGTTACAAAGGAACTGTGTAAAAGGGTCACTTCACCATTTATGGTCTGAAGGTTTGACTCCTTCGTTGAGTTGAATATCGTGGGATAGGTGTAGATGAATTATTGATAAATGCATACTGTGGGTATGTGCGGGTGGTTTTACCTTGCACCATTAGTGGTATCAGAGACAGAATTGAGGTCAAAGCAAAATTACTATTAGAGCATAAATAAAGCGGGGAAGATTTCTGCGAGAAGGAATCTGCACACAAGAAAAGGTAATGTGCTGAATGATAAAGACTACAGTGGGAGGTTGTAGCAGTTCCAACAGAGGCTTGGAGTAAGCAAGAACAGAGGATTCCTTGAAGGAAAGAGAAAGCAAGATTTTTTAGCGCAAGTTCTGAAGGAAAGAGGACTTGGAGACAAAATAGAGGACAATCCATTCAAAGGACAATTGGAATGGTGAACCAAGATTATGCTGAGATCTTGGAAGTGAGGTAATGTGTTTTGCTTGAAATTAGGAATGTGTGTTTTTTATACTAATGCATAGGTGACAGCAAGAGAAGCTGTGAGAAGAATAGGTGAGTTCTTAAAGACAGAGTAAGGAGAATACTCTAAAGGAGAAATGGCAGTGAACCTGAAGAATCCAACAAGAGATTGGATAGAGAGGACAACTGAAGTGTTCTCAAGAGAAAGTGAGAGATTGCAGAAGCATAGAAGGAGAAAAGGTGTTGCTCAAGAAGAGGTTCCAAATAGAGGACCCGTGCTTACCAAAAGACTGAGTGAGGAGAGCTTAGTGAGGTAAGATTGCAGCCAGGAGGACTAACTGTTGCAGAGGCTTGTTGCAAAAGAGCTCATGAAGAAAGAGGAGAAGAAGATGACTACTGATAGTCATAGCAGAGGTTCAGAGAGAAGCCATAGCAAAAGATATGAGAAGAAGGATTCCAAGGCAAATGGCAAGAAGATGAGTCAAGAGGAAATTGACAAAGAGGTTGCTAAATTAAAAGAACAACTCAATGCATTAAGGAGAATGCTTGAAGAAAGCTATAGACTAGGTTTGGTCTTGAGGAAGAAGCCAATAGAATGACATGAGATGCAGAGAAGGCTGCAACAAAAGAAAGTGAAGTGGTTGAAGGGAAAACTCAAGGAAGTTGAGTTAGAAATGGAAGAATCCATTTGTGAACTAGAACAAGGAGAATTTCTGGGAGATAGTGAAGATGAAGACTTGAAGACTAAAACTTCAAGTAAGGCTGAAGGGTCACATGGTTTTAAATATGACAATTTGTGTATGTTTGTAGGTGAAGGACAATTGGTTGATATTGTCATGAACAAGGAAAAAGACCAGCAGAATCAAAATTCTGTTCTGGAAGAAGATGAGGTAGATAGATCTCATATACAACTGGTGGAAGATGTCAAGCAACTAAGTGAAGGGCTTGAGGATATTGAAGAAGAGACCATCGAAGAATTTCTGAATCATATGAATGATTTAGAACAACAAGGAGATATGATGGCTGAACCATCAAGTGAGACCATAGGGTCTTATATTTTTAAAACTAATAGTTTGTGTATGATGGTAGATATTGCAGGAGAAAAATAGCTATTTTAAGATATCTTCAGAGGAGATAAACAATAAGGGACTGAAGGCAAACTTGAGGAAGAGACTATGTTAGCTGAAAACATAGTAAAGGATCATCAAGTCACTATGATGATAGGCACAGTAGAGATATCCATGGAAACTATTGAGACAGATAGTAGGGAAGAAGGACATCTACTGAAGGATGTTAAGAAGGAGGTGTTAGCACTCAGAATGAACCTCAAGGCTGAGAAAAGGCAATTCCAAGGTAACCATAGACCAAGCTTTCGATCTGGCATCTAGCCCTGCCAAACTAGAGAGGTATCTCTCTTTGCCAACAAAATGTAGCTGCAATAATTGAATCTTAGGCTAGCTATGAAGTGTGAGGATTTGATTTAAAGGTTATGGGTCGAAAACAACAAGAGAAGGAACCATTGGGCTATGGATTCGAAACTAGTTTCCACTAGCAAACTTGGGGCAAAGTAAGTGCAATGTTCATCCAGGTAAAAGATTGCAAATGGGAGAAGAAAAGAGGAGAAATCCCACTGCCCTGTAGGCATCAATCAGGGGATGGATCTATAGTGGCAACTTTAGGAGAAATAGAAACACAAGATTATCAACAGAGCATCTAACAGATGATGGATTATGAAAAGATAACCACTACATTAAACAACATAATCATTGTGAAAGGAGCATAATGCATCGATGAATTCCTAACACTTCCCTTAGAGAATGCTGTAATGAAATTAGCAGAAAAAACAAAGCACGGAAATGAATTTACAAGAAAAACATGCTGCACATTAAACACCATATTGGATCCCTGATCTAAAGGGTAGAAACTGCTTCATTAAAATAATATTCAAGAAAAACTTTACACAATCCAAAGCAGTCCCTATCTACTGCCAAAATGCAACCCTTACACTTTGAAATTAATAAAATATATACAATTTTCTCATCCCTGTACTAAGGGAGTTGAGCTCAACCATCTTCTTCAAAATAGAATAAGCTACATTAAATTTGGACCGAATTTCTGAAATTAGGTATCAAAGATGAACTCGTATCTCCTGAAACATAGTACTTATTACAAAACTGAAAGAGGTTATTGTATATAAGGTCATTTTTGAGAAAAACCTCTCTCAAATTTTGGAAATTCGTTTCCAGTTTCTTGGAATCTGTGCCACCAAATCATCTCTAAAACAGAAAATCATTAACAATTTAAATCTGTAAAAATAAGCTGTAAAGATATAGTAAAATATTCCAATTCATGACACATGTGAATAAACGGAAGGAGGTTTTTGTTATATGGATTGTTTTTAAACAAAAACCTCTTTGGGTTTCACAAAATTACTTTCCATCTGTTGTAAAATGGCACCGCACTAAAATGACTAAAACAGTAAAATAATTGCAAAATTTGTTTTGTTTTAATGTAGGCTTCAAATATCACTGCATATCTCCCACATAGTAACACTTGTGCATAAACTAAAGGATTTTTTTGTTATTTGGTATGTGATGGACAAAAACCTCTTTCACTTTTGTAAAATTCTCGCCCAAACTGATTTTGTAGTGAACTTGTCCTTGTGTGCAGCAACTGACCTCAAAACATGCATAACCAAGAATCAATCATTCATTCCGATCATATTTTCTGATCGAGAAACTGGTTACGGGAGTGTGATATACCATTGGAAATATTTTTACGAGATCCTTCTGATGGAAATACTTAGGATATGATTTGCACTGGAACTCATGTGCAAAACATCTCTAAAAACCAGACATAGTAAGAGCTCATTTTGATCCCTGGTAACAAGTTGCGAAGATTGGAACTAACATTGGCTTTATTGGGGATGGCAGCTCCTTGGAGGTGTCAAGAACACCGTAGACCAAGAACCTCATCCATTGGGAAATACGGTCACAAACATCTATAAACCCAAAAAACTCATACCAATCCAAAAACATATACATACTGCAATATGTACATAAACAAATACCGGAAACTGAAATTTATTTACAAATCTACCCTACTCTGATGAAAAATTGATAGATCAAGTAATGTTGTAATGCTAGACCAACCAATCAAGTAAATGTGACAAGGATGTTGTTTGGAAGTGCTCGAACCAGGACACAATTGGAAATGCTGACAACCATACATGCACAAAATGAGTGTGGCTGTGTAAAAGGAAATTTGGCTTGTTATTCAAACTGATTTTTTTTTTCCATATATGCTGCAATAGGATCAAAGAAACCAGACTCTATTTCTGCCCCAACTCCTCAATACATGCTTCTAGCTGCAAATTATTAATGCCAACATCCAAGGGCAGCCTTACCTTTCCTTCCCTCTGCTGGAAAAGGTCCCCAAAGAATGGGACTTGACAGTCTAGATCCTGGGATTGTATTTGGGTCTCCAATTTAGTAGATCTTCTTCAATTTTGATGGAAAACTCTTGCAAAAATTTGAGCTTAAATTCATGGCTACATCGACAAGACTTCAAATAAGAAGAAAGAGATGAAGCAAAGTTCTCATCTACCTCATCATCCATGCGCATATCTTCCCATTCTCTAAAGCCTTGAATAGAGGCCACCTCTATTTCGAATTCTTCCTCTTTCTCCATCCATGTTTCAAGAAAGATATGCCAAAAATATGCAAATGACTTAATAGATTTGATATGAAAACTTTTGATCCATTTTCTACATTTCCCTTGAAACGAATCATAGAACAATCTGATAAAAAAATCCTCTTTTTTGACTCTAAGAGATTCTAAAAATGTTTTGAAATTTGCTACATTTTCAAGAGTCAAAGTCAGATCTTCCCCATTGAATTTAGGGCCATTGCTCAAAATATATGCATCCTTTGGTAATTGATTAGGAAAACCAGGAAGATTAGAAAAATCGATACATGAATACCTTGAACAAATAGAAACAACATCTGAGTCCTTCATTTATCCAGTGGAGCCACCATCAATACTTTGAAACTCTAGCTTTCGAACAATGGAGTTGCCAGGTAGATGATTTCAGCCTTCATATGTGTGTGACTGCTGTCCACCATTAGCAATCAGATTTGCAACTTGAACGATCTTTCCTGGAGAAGATCTATCACCTCGTCCCCTGTAGCGGCGCCAATATATTAGCACTCAGAATGAACCTCAAGGCTGAAAAGAGGCAATTCTGAGGTAACCACAGACCAAGCTTTCGATTTGGTATCTAGCCCTGCCAGACTAGAGAGGGCTCTCCCTTTTCCAACAAAATGTGGCTGCAATAAGTGAATCTTAGGCTAGCCATGAAGTGTGAGGATTTTATTTAAAGGTTGTGGGTCGAAAACAACAAGAGAAGGAACCATTGGGCTATGGATTCGAAACTAGTTTCCACTGGCAAACTTGGGGCAAAGTAAGTGCAATGTTTAGCCAGATAAAAGATTGCAAATGAGAGAAGAAAAGAAGAGAAAGCCCGCTGCCCTGCAGACATCAATCGGGGGATGGATCTATAGTGGCAACTTTAGGAGAAAGAAAAACATAGGATTACTCAATAGAGCATCTAACAGATGATGGATTCTGAAAAGCTAACCACTACATTAAACACCATAATCATTGTGAAAGGAGCATCATGTATGGGTGAATTCCTAACAGGAGGAACCCTATGCAAAGGATTTAACCTTGGGAAAATGAACACTAACAAAGGAGTGTTTTGAAGAGGATGAATAGTCTTTTGAAGATATCGAAAGTCTGGAGGAGTACTCTAGGAGAACAGAGTATGATGGAGAAGACCTCTTGAATGAGGGAAGTAGTGATTTGCTACAGCAGAAAGACCTTGAGATTACAAGGATCAAAGGAAGACATTGTTTTAATACTGTAATACAACATGTAAAGGATGAATCTAGAAGAAGAGAGCATTGTGATGAAGTGCTTGCTAAGTGTGAAGAAGAGATTAAATTGCTGGAGAAACTGATGAGAGAACCTGACAGTAGAACAAAAGTTGTAATTATAGTTTCTGAAGAAGAAGATGTGTCTCAAGTAGGCATGGAGACAGGAAGATGCAATAATTTGTTTGTAGGTTCATTAAAGAGCATGAATGAGTATGAGTATGTGATCAAAGAGATTGAGTAGAGATTGTTTGAAGATGGTAAAGAGGTGGTAGGAATCAAACAATTTCAAAGTAGAGATAACCAGTTGTAGGTTAAAGGAGGAGGAGTTCACTACAGTGGACAAGAGCAGGGAGGCATCATTAGAACGTGTGGAACAGAGACTAATGGATAGTCTCATGAATTCTGCTGAGAATTCGAATCAACATACTGATATGTTGACAGAGGAAGAGGAAGTAGAGCAACAAACTGAAATGTTGCCAAAGAAAGAAGAGGCAGCAAGGCCTCATGTTTTTAATTTTAACAAGTGTTTTGTGAATGCAAGTTTTGTTGCAATTGTTGGAGGAAATTTGGCACATGTGAGCAACCAAGTAAAGATGAAAGAAGAAGACTTCATGGAAGAATTCAATCCATTTAACAAAGATGTTAAATTGCTGGAGAAAATGCTGAACAATCATGATTCAATCACGAAAGAGGGTAAGGATGATAGGGAGGCAACACAAATGGCAGCAAGTAAACCAAAGAATGAAGCAATTAAAAGAAAATTCCACATAGAAGACATCAACAGTAACCTGAAACAAAGAGAAGAAGACAGAAGTAAGAAGCAAAAGATGGACCATCCCAAAGATATGCTAGACATAGAAATTGAAGAAATATGGCAGCAGATGATGAAGCAATTCAAATGGAGGAAAATGGTAACAACAACAAGCAAGATCAATCAGAAGTTGAACCTGATTGAAAGGAAGAAGAAAATGGAGCAAACAACAGCAGAAGTGCAGTGACAACAAAGGAATAAAGCATCTGGATAGTTACAGAACAAAGTGTGGGATCCAGGAAGACCAAGACCTGAAGACACATGATCAGGAGATCATGAATATTTCCTACTTTGGGAGTCTGATGCAGGAGCATTCAACCTAAGGAATATCATTGTAAATAATAGACATAGGGGGTCATGCATTTTAGGAAATAGTTTTCCTAAGTCTCAAGTCAATGTAGTATTTAGGAATTTAAGTGTGATTTTTTCAAGTAATGGGAGAATATGTAAATTCTCTCAAAGTAAATAAATGAGAACATGAGTGATAGAAATCAAATCCAACTCTCTAGGGGCAAGAGAGAGCTTTTAGGAATTAATTAAATTAGATATGGACCATTGAGCTGATAAGGAGACTTTTCTATTTTAAAACAGAGAAAAAGCTAGAGTGGATAAGTTTGCCACATATATGTATGCATGTAGTGAGCTTTAGGCTTTTATTAAAGGATGGGATCAGGTCCTTCATAGTAATCCAATCCCAGTTTCTATATAAACATATGTAAGCCTACGGGTAGAAGAGGGAGGCCACCAATAGTAGAATCTGGCTTGTGTATATTTGTGAGCGAGACCGAAGCGTCTCGAATGTAATCTCTGTCTTTTGCATTAATATATATTCAGAGTTCATTTTTGACTGAATTAGAGTATTGAAGAATGTTTCCATGAAAGAATTACTTAAATTGTAGGCTCTGTTGCCGGAGATTCTAGGCAGAATCCTGAAGGATAAGCAGAGGCGTAACATGATTCAAAAGAATCAAAAAGGGGTCTTTGAATCCAATTAAGGAAGCGAAGAGAAGCTCTGGAGAGATAACAGAGTGAGGGAGTAAAGCTAAGAAAAGTTGAGTAGTGCAGCGGAAGAAAGAAGCCTTGAAGAAACCGGAGGAAAACCATTGAAAACGCGGAAAAACCCAAGTAAGAGAGGTGAGCGAGAAATAGAGGTTTGACGCTCAGCAGCCGTAGGATCATTAAGATCAATGGCCAAGATTAAGTCACACCGGCGAGAGTCCCTTTTAAGTTATCAGAATGAGCCTTGGAAGTTTTCAAAGAGCGAGCAACGATTAATCGTGGGCTGTTGGATCGTGGCCAGATCAACGGTCACGATTAAATCACATATCGGCGATCGGAGGTGCCAAGGGTCAGCAGTTAGGAATGTTGCGATATCGCCGATAGTGATAAGTGCTAATCGGCTATCAGAAGTTCGGGAGATCGGGCTATCGGAGAGCGCAAAGGCAACATAGAGGAGGTGGACCCGACGCGGATCTCAACACAAATATATGGAATTTGAAATCCAGCATAACTGTTAGGAGGGGAATTTCCTTTGTATTCCCGTATATTATAGTGCCCGATAGTTTATATGGCGCGGGCTTTTTAGCGCTAAAGCATATGTTAACCACCCGATAGTCGGAGATCAGAGTCGGAGGGGGGTGATAGTTCATATGTATATGAATCGTTGATATAGTCGATAGTGATTGCGATAAATGTTTTAACCTCGGGGTCCGTGCTAAAGCCGTAATAAAGCGAAAAATGTATTTTGGGAGTATTTCCCTTTGTAATGAGATATGAAGTGGAAAAGCGCCGATAGTGTTTTGGGTTAATATATGTGTAACCAAAGCATATAGTAAGGTTATATATATATTATATATATTATATATATATTATATATATTTATAATATATATATATAATATATATAATATATATATATAATATGGAACTGTTGGTTTTGAAGGGTTCATATTGTAATTCCGAGAGAGGATTCAGGTGGGGTGATTGAGTTCCGTTACAAAGGAACTGTGTAAGAGGGCCACTTGACCATTTATGATCTGAAGGTTTGAATCCTTCGTTGAGTTGAATATCCTGGGACAGGTGAAGATGCATTATTGATAAATGCATACTGTGGGTATGTGCGGGTGGTTTTACCTTGCACCAATTAGGGAATAATTTTAAGGACATATTTAAGTTAGAAAATAGAGAGGACCAACCTAGAGACTAAATGGATTAGAGATTGTCATCCATGGTTGTGGGAGTTGGTTTGTATTATAGTGAAGCATGGTAGAGATCCAATGGAATGCAAGATTGTTGTTGTAATTACCCCTAATGCATGATCTTGTATATTCTTTAATAAAAAGTTTAAAATGTCCAAACCATAGTTTCTAGAGTATATCCAGTTTTTCATGACTAATAAATTGGGAGAGACATGTGAATGGGTTTGAGATTATCATCCATGGTTGAGGGAGTTAGTTTGTCTTATAGTGAGGCATGGTAGAGATCCAAAGGAACTATTCACTTACACCATGCACCTTGGGCTTCAAAAAATAGGTTTTGAAATCACCAAAAATATATGGGAAGGTGTTACAAAATGGAAGTTCATTGTTGTAATTATCCAAAATATATTATGATCATAGTTGTTGTAGATTCTTTGATGCAATGCATAAAATATACAAAACATATTTGGTAGATTTTATCCATTTTTTCATGCCTAACAAATTCAGAGAGGTTTGAATGGATTAGATGTTCTCATCCATGTTTAAGGGAGCTAGTTTATCTTATAGTTAGGCATGGTAGATATCCAATGGAACTATTCACTTGTATCATTTCCAATGACCTTTATAAATAAAATTTTGAAATCACCAAAAATGCATGGGAAGATGTTCCAAAATGAAGGCATGTTTTAGAATGCGAGCTTGTTGTTGTAGCTACCCAAAATGCAATATGTTCATAATTGATGTTGATTCTTTAATAAAATGGATAAAATCTCCAAAATATAGTTAGTTTTATTGTATATCCAAAGTTTCTTGCATAAAAAATTAGGAGAGGATTGTGAATTACCATCAGAGTTGAGGAAAGGAAATGGATGTTCTTTAAAACCCCATGGATGTAGAACATGGAAGATTGGAGAAGCATTTTGAGAAGGGCATCTCTAAGTATGAAAATATAGAGGATTTACCTAGATACCAAATTCATTAGATATTGTCATCCATGGTTGAGGGAGCTGGTTTGTCTTATAGTGAGGCATGGTAGAGTTCCAACGGTACTTTTCACTTGTACCATGTCCCTTGGATTTCATACATTAGGCTTTGAAGTCACCAAAAATGCATGGGAAGATGTTGTAGTATGAAGGAATGTTGCAGAATGAAAGCTAGTTCTTGAAATTACCTTGAATGCAATATGATCATAGTTGTTGTAGATTATATAATCCAATGTATAAAATCTATAAAATGTAGTTGCTTAAGAACTATGTTAATTGTTCCAAAAATAGATAAGTTAAGTTGTTTAATATTTTCACAAAATGGAGGCATATGAAGAATGAAAGATGAAATTTAGACTAGGGTAAGCTGGAATATATCCAATTGGGGGAGGAATACGAATGATCATTAGATATGAGGAAATGAAATGCATGTTATTTAAAACCTTATGGATGCAAAACAAGGAAGAGTGGAGAAGTATTTTGAAAGGACATCTCCAAGTAAGTAAAATAGAGAGGATTGACTTAAAGGATGAAAGGATTAGAGATTGTCATGAATGGTTGAGGGAACCAATTTTTCTTATTGTAAGGCATGATAAAGATTGAAGAAATATTCATTTGCACCATGTCCCCTAGCCTTCATATATATGGTTTTATTGAATAAGACAAATTAGGAGCAAGTTGTTGAAGAATTCATATGCATTATGTTGATCCAAATTGGATATGGTGAATGAATCTAATTTTCATGCCTAACTTTGACTCAAGTAAAAAAACATAGAAGTCATAAAACATGCATGGGAAGAAGTTGTAGAATATAAGCTTTTTGTTTCAGTTACCATGAATGAAATATTCTCATAATTGTTAAGATTATTTGGTACAATGCATACAATATACAAAATGTAGTTGTTGCAAAAGTAAACAACTTACAAATTAGTTTCATAATTTTCATATAGTAGGGGAATTTGAAGTTAGACGGGGATGAAATTTGGACTAGGGTTAGCTAGAGAATATCATCATGTGTCCACTGAATTTTTCTATTTACCCCCCAAATATGTGAAATGGATATAGATGTAATTTTTTTATACCTTGTTTGTACAATTTCCGTTGGTAGTGATATATTTATAGGAGGTAGATGATAACCATATCCATATGCCCACCAAGTTTCACCATAAAATTCATATATTTCATCCATGAAAAGGAAAACACATAGTTGTGTCTTCTAATAGGAAAATGTATGCAGATCTCTTGGAATTCTTGGAGGAAAAAACAGTTTGCATCTCTCACAAGGGAGTAAATGCAAATTATGAGAGGAATGTGAATGAAAAGTGGAGATGAGAAAATGAAATGGATACTATTTGAATCCTTATGATTGTAGAAAAAAAATATTCGAGAAGCACTTCGCAAATGGCATTTCTAAGTACAAAAAGAGAGGATTGGCCCAAATACCAAATGCATTATAGATCATCATCCATTGTTGAAGGATTTAGTCTCTTTTATGATAAAACATGGTAGATATCTAGGGAAACTAGTCTATTTTATGATAAAACATGGTAGATATCTAGGGGAACTATTCAATTACCCCATATCCATAAACCTTCATATAAATATTTTTATTAAAGAGGATGAAGTAGGAGGAAGCCACTGAAGAATTCACTTTAGAAGTTGCTTAAGAGTATTGATGAAAAAAATATGCAGTACGATAAAGTACATTGACTTGAATTTGAATATAGAAGAGGCACTAGATAGTGAAGCATGTTTTGAGATTGAATTGGCATAATAATAACATCCTTATCCATGGCAAAGGGATTGAAGTCTATTGTTGGAGTCAATTATATATTTTGTAGAAGAAGAGGAAGTAAACCCATTGGAAACCTAATCAATTAGGTTTATGAAATTTTGTATTATTCACTTGAGAAGGAATATGAAAAGCCACAAGTGAATAGGAACAGTCATCAGGAGTCCAAGAGACCTCTTCAAATATGAATCCAAAGGTCATAGATCATGTATTTATATGCATATCATATTAATAAAATTTTATCTCACACTTATCTCCATTCAAGTGTGTTCAAATAGTGGTATTAGAGCCACAAGTTTGTAGTTTTCCTTGACTTGGACACTCCTTCAACTAGAGACATAGGTGATCCCTAAAAGAAAAACATGAGAATCAAGGTGTGGCCCCTCTTGTCAAGCCAAAATTCAATTCATTGAGATAAAATTTCAGTTCCACCACCCATCTTGCTATTTTCTCTTCTCTTATTCCCTAGGAAGATCCACTATCATTAAGTTATAGTGTCTAAATGATTTTATTCTCCTTTGGATTTGTTATATTGATTTCAATATAGAGCCACTTTGGAGACCATCAATACTTGGTATGAATATTGGTGTTTTTCTTATGTTTATGGTGATGTGCCTCTCAAAAAGGAACTTCAAGATTCCTTAAAGATCTTAGAGTTACAAACTGGCTATAAATGGAGGAATTCCTGTTATTGAGATTTGCAATACAAAGATTAAAAAATGGCTTGTTTCAATAGATGTGGAGTGAGAATTATGTTTGGGAGTCCTTCACCTTTTTCAGGTCAATTGAAATCTTTTCTCGTGAAATGATGTGATCGGGATAATGAGTCTCCTTCTGAAGAGAATTTTGATAGTTTTCTATACAACTTATTTTCCATTAAGCCTGTCAACACAATTGTTAAGTGCTCCTCATGTTACTTTTCATTCTTGGAATACATGAGAATATCGTTCAAAAATAATTTCACAAAATGGTCTAAATACTTTGGGAACATGCCATTTATGTGGCTCATGAACATTGTTGGTGCATTGGCCAAAACAAATGACACTAGTATGAACTCATAGTTCCCAAACCGAGTTCGAAAGGTGATTTTTGGGATGCCACAGGCTTTCATCCTTAACTGTTAATATCTAGATCATAGATCAATTTTCAAGAAAATCACTACTTCTCTCATTTGATTAAAGAGATCATCTATTTTGGGTGACAAGTAGCTATTCTTTACCATGGATCGATTCAAGTCCCTACAATCTATGCAAAATATTAAGGAACTCTCTTCATTCTTGAAAAAATTCACTAGGGCAATGCAAGGTGAAATATTGCGTCAAGTAAGTCCCAAATATAACAACTCCTTTAATTTCATTTACAACTTGCAAATTTATGGATATGTAATCCTGAAGAGTGTCTTGTATAGTGGCTTTACACTGCATTTTAGGTTGATTGTGAAATAAATCTCCCTTTTAGGAGGTAGCCTTGTAAACTCTTTGGGAAAAATTTCCTCAAGAGGGAGGGTCCTTTACTATCACTCACAACCTTGACCACATACACTTTATAGTCCTACATGATGCAACATTTTACCTTCATCATTGAGATTAATCATAGGGATACTTCCCTCTTAATGCCACAAATATTATGATCTACCTTCATCACCTAAACAAATCACTTTATTTTTGAAACAATCCATTAAAGCTCACTAAGCTTCCAACCAGTCCATTCCAATAATTACCTTACACATTCCCAAGGTAGTGACATATTCCTTCAACTTAGTTGTACACACCTTGAGGTTTACCGAACATTGGTCAACACTAGGTCCTACCACTTGTTTTACCCGAGAAGCCATCTTGACTTGTTTAAAGTCATAGTGTTCATAGGCTTCCAACTCACATTTTTCTAATGCAAATGGTTGAATGAAACTATCTGTAGAACCAAAATTAAATAGATATTTAAATTTTACATGATTTATCATACATTAGGTTTCCACCATAATGTATTGGTGTTAATCTTGGTGGTTATCAACTACTACATGAATTTGATGGTGACTACCTACTCTTCACATTAGTGCTTTTCTTGCTTTATGTGTGGTACCATGTTGTGATTCTAGGTATTCATGCTAGTAATGCGCCCCCCCACATCCCGAATAGATGATATGAGGAGGATTCTAAGTAGAGTTTCATAGATCCCTCTGGAACGAGATCCTTCCCCTGAAACATATACCTATGCTTGCAACTCCATGCATTTGAAATCATTGTTACCATTGTTTTGGGCACAACCCTATTTACATATGGTGATGTCTTAGAACTTACTCCCGTGGAGAACGTCCAAGTGGCCTTCTCCACAAATCTTGGCTGTTGTGGAAATACAACTCGTCCCCCCTTTTAAGTCTATGTGCTCTTCCACATAGTGAGTGTTTTCAACCCATTCAATGACTAAGGATGGTTTCCACATCCATACCATTTCCCTTATCTTAGGGTTCAATCCATAAACCAAACTAGATCCATCTTAAATTTTGATCTATCAAGTGTCGAGAGGGATCAAATATCTCAAGGTGCAAACCTCTTTTTTGAGTGCAAAACTTGAGGAAAGGTTTGCACCTCAAGAGATTTGATCCCTCTCAGTGCTTGATAGATCTAGAGTTAAGATGTATCTAGGTTAGTTTAATTATTAATATTAAATAATTATAATTATTTTTAAATTAATTATGTAATTTGACCGAGTCAAAATGTTTTTAATTAATAATTTTATTATTATTATTTCTAATTTAATTTTAATTTTATGTAATTTGACCGAGTCAAATGTTTACATAACATAACATAACCTTACAACATCTCTTTCATATTGGGTTGGAGAAATGATCTTCCTGGCTCTGATCAGTGTCCATGTAGAAGACATACTTGACCAACTCCATGAACATGATCTCTTGTTCTTCTATGATTTGGTTTCCTTGAACCAAAACATGGAAGGCTTCTACTTGTTGTTCTTCGTAATATGTTGGTAGGTACCTTTTCCTAAACCTTTTCTCAAATAACTCCTAGGTTACATTATCAGGAGTGAGGTGCAGTTTTCACTTCAGGTTACCCCAACAATTCAAGGCACAATCTTTGAATTGAATTATCAATGTCTTAGCCTTTGAATTGGAAGTATGCTCTCATAGTGTGAAACATATCATCATTCCTTCGAACAATGCTTTTGCATGTTCATTGGTATGGTCTCTATCAAATTACAGGAGATTAATATTATAAATATTCCTAGTAATATCTTCAGTTGGAGGTCCTTATTTAGAGTACCTTAATCCTTTGGGGTTGCCCACCTCTGATGGAGAGTGCTCCACTTATACCTCAACAACTTAGATGTCTGTTAAGGTTTCATTAACTGCGTCTAGGGAGCACAAGGTGATGCAGGAGCATCAAGACCCTCTTCATCTGTAGATATGGAATAAAGAAGGGGTGTGATAATTTTAGTATTTTGTTAGGATTGGGATAGGATTGCTATGATTTTTCAGTTAAAATTAGGATAAAGCTTCAAGCTTTAAGTCATTGTGTAAAAAAAAGGAAAAAATCTTGCTTTTTCTAGGAGATAATATCTCATCTTTTCCTCTTATGTATGTATCCTTTAATTATAAATAAAGGGGCAGAAATCTCTCATCTCATCAGAGAGAGAGAGAGAGAGATCAGAGATAGAGTGTGAGAGGTTTCTGGTTGGAGCCTTCGGGCAGTTGTAAAGGGCCATCGATCCTTATTATCTGGCCAAGCTTGTAAGTAATTGTTTTGTTTTAAATCATATATATATATATCGCTTTTATGATTGTGAAATCAATGTAAGAGTGTCTTGGATAGGAAGGAGAGCGCGGACCTGTGTGGAAGGATATGCTATTTAGCTGTGTAATGAGGGAGACATTCTCCGCACTGTTCATAAATTTTTATGGTTGAATACAAAGATTGGGATGTGCTTTAACCAGCGGGCGTATACTGTCCATTCCATGATATGTGTGCTGTAATTTTTGTTTGAACCCTGCAATTAACAGGTATCGTGGCTGTTGAAACAATCCGTGTATAGTGCGCGCTGCCCAACAAATTTTCATACGCTGTAATTATAATCTCCATAGTGTTTATTTGTAATGTTAAAGAGTGAGTGATGCGTTGTTTATTGGAAGGCTGTGCGGGTATTGTATAAATTACAAAACCGTTGAAACGCTGTGCTGTTATAACATTCACATGTGGGTGCGTTCAAGGTTCTGTGCGCACATTATATATACCTTATTTTCATTTATGAAAACCGTGAATAGATATTCAATTGCAGCGCGGCTGTGTGTGTGAAATGATATAGGAGCGTGGTATGGTTAATTGTTGGGCAGACTTAATGCATGTGACTAAGTTCTGTTCAAAACTTTCGACTATTGTATGTGCCCTTGGGGAAAGGAGAACCGGAAGGAATTAATTCCATTCCTAAGTATTCCAGAGTAAGTGTTTAAATGAATGAAAGGATTGATTGCTGGGTTATGGAGCTGGAACATCTATTGGATATAGCTTCCACATGATAATAGTAAAAGGTGAACTTGCCTGGCTTTGGGGTTTTGAGTTGGGGGAAAAGTTGTACTGGGTCCTAACTCATGCTTGAAGTTATAAGATCCCGGTGATTGCAGGGTAGAGTGAGGTTACCCCTGCATCAAGTGGTATCAGAGCGGGAATATTTTCTTGAAGAAGTTTGTTTTTTTTAGTATGTTTTTTTAAGAACTCATGAAAGTTTTGTTGAAGATCTGATATGCAGCATACACAAGTGAACAAGATTGCAGCAGTGGAAAGAAGACAAGATCAAGCAAGATCTTAAAGGTGAGATGATTTTTTGATTTGATTTTTATGAATTGAAGTTTATGGTTGCAGAGAAGGTGGCAGTGAACCTGGCATTCAGCTGAAGGCTGGATAGAGAGGACAACTGAAGTGTTCTCAGGAGAGAGTGGGAGATTGCAGAAGCCTAGAGGGAGCAAAGGTGTTGCTCAGGAAGAGGTTCCAGACGGAGGACCCGTGCTTACCAAAAGACTAAGTGAGGAGAGCTTAGTGAGGTAAGATTGCAGCTAGAAGGACTAGCTGTTGCAGAGGCTTGTTGCAAAGGAGCTTGTGAAGAAAGAACGAGAAGAAGATGACTACTAATAGTCATAGCAGAGGTTCAGGAAAAAGCCACAGTGGAGGACATAAGAAAGAGGATGCCAAGATAAATGGGACTGTAAATGATGATGTGATGCTTCAACAATGCTACAAAGAAATTGCACTGCTGGAATACTGGTTGGACAATCCAGGATATGACAGGGAAAATGCAGCAGATGGAAAAGTTCAATACAGTGAACAAGTACAGAAAATTGCCATGGAAGCAGAGGACGGTAAGAAGGTGAGACTAGCTGACAGTCTCATGGTAAATACAAATCAACATCTTGAAATATTGCCAGAGAAAGCTGAGGAGAAAGCGAGTGAATTTTTTTTGGATCCTGAAAAAGACTTGGAGTTGCAGAAAAAGAAATTAGTGACTGAAGCGACAAATGAGACCAGTGGGTCTCGTGATTTTAATGCTAACAATTTGATTGTGTTTACAGGTGATGAGCCAAAGTATGTTGCAGAGGGACATGAAGTTTGGGAGGTAGCAACATCTATGGCGGCAGCTGAATTAACAAAAATTGGGAACAACAACAGCATGCTGGACATAGAAATTGAAGAAATATGGCAGCTGATGATGCAGCAATCAAATTGGAGGAAAATAGAAATAGCAGCAAGCAAGATCAATCAGAACTTGAACCTGATTGACAGAAAGAAGAAGATGGAGGAAAGGACAACAGAAATGCAGCGGCAGCAAAGGAATAAATTCTTGGACGGTTGCAAAACAAAGTATGGATCCAGAAGATCACGACCACAAACCACATATTCAGGAATCATGATCATTTTCAACCTTGGGAGTCTATGCAGGAGCATCAAGACCCTCTTCATCTGTAATATGAATAAAGAAGGGGTGTGATAATTTTAGTAATTTGTTGGGATTGGGATAGGATTGCTATGATTTTTCAGTTAAAATTAGGATAAAGCTTCAAGCTTTAAGTCATTGTGTAAAAAAAAGGAAAAAATCTTGCTTTTTCTAGGAGATAAGATCTCATCTTTTCCTCTTATGTATGTATCCTTTAATTATAAATAAAGGGGCAGAAAGCTCTCATCTCATCAGAGAGAGAGAGAGAGAGAGATCAGAGATAGAGTGTGAGAGGTTTCTGGTTGGAGCCTTCGGGCAGTTGTAAATGGCCATCGATCCTTATTATCTGGCCAAGCTTGTAAGTAATTGTTTTGTTTTAAATCATATATATATATACCGCTTTTATGATTGTGAAATCAATGTAAGAGTGTCTTGGATAGGAAGGAGAGCGCGGACCTGTGTGGAAGGATATGCTATTTAGCTGTGTAATGAGGGAGACATTCTCCGCACTGTTCATAAATATTTATGGTTGAATACAAATATTGGGACGTGCTTTAACCAGCGGGCGTATACTGTCCATTCCATGACATGTGTGCTGTAATTTTTGTTTGAACCCTGTGGTAATTACATATTCAATTAACAGGTACCGTGGCTGTTGAAACAATCCGTGTATAGTGCGCGCTGCCCAACAAATTTTCATACGCTGTAATTATAATCTCCATAGTGTTTATTTGTAATGTTAAAGAGTGATTGTTGCGTTGTTTATTGGAAGGCTGTGCGGGTATTGTATAAATTACAAAACCGTTGAAACGTTGTGCTGTTATAACATTCACATGTGGGTGCGTTCAAGGTTTTGTGCGCACATTATATATACCTTATTTTCATTTATGAAAACCGTGAATAGATATTCAATTGCAGCGCAGCTGTGTGTGTGAAATGATACAGCAGCGTGGTATGGTTAATTGTTGGGCAGACTTAATGCATGTGAATAAGTTCTGTTCAAAACTTTCGACTATTGTATGCGCCCTTGGGGAAAGGAGAACCGGAAGGAATTAATTCCATTCCTAAGTATTCCAGAGTAAGTGTTTAAATGAATGAAAGGATTGATTGCTGGGTTATGGAGCTGGAACATCTATTGGATATAGCTTCCACATGATAATAGTAAAAGGTGAACTTGCCTGGCTTTGGGGTTTTGAGTTGGGGGAAAAGCTGTATTGGGTCCTAACTCATGCTTGAAGTTATAAGATCCTGGTGATTGCAAGGTAGAGTGAGGTTACCCCTGCATCACAAGGTGAGAGATATCTCTCATGGTGGAAGTAGTGGTTTTGGTGAACCACTACCTTGATGACCCTTCCTAGTCTCAATTCCCTCACATCCTCACCATTATTATATGGTAGAATATTTTCATGGCACATTGTTGAAAGTAGTTATCGTTGATGTCAAAACCATGCAAAGGTGAGCCTCCAAAGAAGAAAAAGTTATCCCTTCAAGGAAGCATAAGTGCTTGACCCCACCAATATCCTAGGAATGGTGTCAAAACCAACAGATGAAGGAAGCATCCAGTGGAAGTGTTTAAACCCTCAAAACCAAAGATGAAATATAGAGGAAGCCCTCAAAAAATTCATGAAAAAGGTGTTCAAACTCAGTTCATATGTAAAAGAAAGCTACACGTTTAGATAGTTCACTCCGAGACCTTTCAAGTGATAGGTGGTTTTCCCCTAGCTCTTCACAGTGGAGGAGAAATTGATTTTTGAAATACATTGGTATTTGCTCCGTTGAAGAGAGAGGTCTGTCTATGCATAATTTAAATTAAAGTGAGGTCGGCCCTATCAAATGTCACATTGAAAAACTAATATTAGTAAGACAAATGTGTGGCATTCCCTGATTAAGCAGTGAAGTAGAAATAAAATAAGGTTTGTTGGTCGGGGAAGGATAAGGAGGTTGAAAACCACATGCAATCATAGCCCAAACCCAGGTTTGTGATATTTTCCAAACCTCTCCGTGCTTGTTCCCAGCATGATGCTTCTTTAGCTCCTGCAATCTGTTGATAAAACCTAGTATGCCTATCTTGACACACCAACACCTACAACCTAACCCCGGGTCTGTGATTCCTTAAAAGTCAGCCACACTTTCCTCTAGCATGTCGCAGTTCGAGCTTGAGATCCCCCTCTCAAGCTCTTTATCTTTTCTTTAAATCCTCTCTTCCAACTCCTTGAAAAACCCTCTGTTTTGTGTGTATCCATTCCTTACTAGAATTTGTTCTTCCACGTTGACCTACCCATGTTTAGTCCACAAGATGTGATAGAGGGGTATGAGCTTGTCGTCCATTCAGGAAGCCCACACCCTTCCTCCTTCCTACCATTGCTGACTATTAAAGACGGTCAAAACATTAACAAACCAGTCAGACATATGGTGGTCATTAAATGAATAGCCTCCCATCCCCCAATTCTCAAGCAATCTCCTCCTCAAGGCCTTGAATACCTGTCCCTCTCTCTGTGAGTAATTGTGTTTACATTTCCACACTTAATTACAAGAATTTGAGTTCATAAAATATTTACAAGAGAGACTAACAAAAACTTGGGCTATCACATCCTTTTTGCCCTATTAATTAAATTGATTAATTAAAGAAAATGTTATATAAACAAGTGTCGAATAAAATGAATTATGGTTTTTTGGGCATGTGGTATTTATAAAGCATAATATTGTAACAAATCCTATTTACAAATATAGTAAACTAAAATAAGATTAAATCTTCATGGCTAAAAATCTTGTTACAAATTTTTTAAATATATGGAAATGGAGAAACAAGACCCTTTTTCAAAACAATAAGGAAAATTATAACACTATTTATGAATCCATTCTCTCCCAGAATTACTCCGGTCATTCCTCCAGTACCCCACAGAGATCTAAAATTTTGAAGGCAAATAATCTTGATTCGACGGGCATTCCTCGTGCTTATTTTGATGGGGCGGCTCAAAATGGTAATTTTGCATGTGGTGTATTTATTACTACAATGGAGAACCAACATATTGACATTTTTTGGAAAGATGGAAAAGGGTCAAACAACAACGTAGAGGCAATGGCGTTGGCTGGTCTCCTAATGTTTTGTGACTATCTAAACATCCAGGATTTGCAAATATTCAGAGATTCCAAGGTCATTATTGACCATGTAAAGTTTATTCACTCCATAAAAAACCACAATCTTACGGGGTGGCTGAATAGAATTGACTCTATCTGGAAATCTCGAAAGGACTATTCTATTAGCCATATCGATAGAGCAAAAAACAAAGACGTTGATTCTCTATCAAAAAAATGACTTTCTTCTCAAAACGAATTCTGGAAGATGAGCATATCAGTGGGGGATGAATTGCACCATATTCAGGATTTCATTCTGCCGGTTACTTAATCCTCTTTCATCTCTCTTCCATTCTGGTATGTATCAAGTACCCCGTTTTTTCCTATTCTGTTTTTGCACTTGAAGTTTCCTGATCTTGCTTATTTTTGGTGATCCTTTCAATGCCTTCTTTATATCCTGTATATTTTTGATGAGGTATTGTGTATATGGCTTCGATTATGTATTTCACTGCTTTGGCTTGGTTGCCTTATCCGACTACACTTATAAGTTATCATAACTAACAGATGATGTTGCTGTTATCTTCTAATGAGAATTGAATAGTAATCTAGCTTTTTTCGTACTGAAATAATATATATATATATATATATATATATATATACTATATATATAATATTTATTATTATTATTTCCTAATAAATTATAATAATAATAAATTAAAGTGATTTTAATTTTTAAAAAATATATATTGTGATATTATTATAAATTGATATATTTATTCTATTTATTTATAAATTATATTTATATGGCTGAAATAATTAATATTTATAATAAAATATATGAATATTACCATCAAAATCTAGAAATAATTCCGGGTGTCTGAGTTTTCGGGAGTGAATGTGGTACCAACACTGAGCATCACTGCACCACATTTCCAAAAATCACAATGTGCGTATATACTAGTGCCAGCCATCCAACCGAAAACTTCTGCAGAGTCCCCAGGTAGCTAGCGGGACTCGATCGCCCTACCATGTAGATCGACAATAATAACAAATAATCTAAGATTGTAATTTGTCATAAAGTTGTGAAATGGATTGTATTAGAAGTTTATAAAATCATTGAAATTTAAAAATCATATAAATAATTTTTTAATATAATTCTTTTATAGTCCGCTTTGATGAAGGGTTTTGAATTTTTATGGATTTCCAAATATGTGTCCATTTTTTGATCTATACAAGACGATGAATTTTTCTATGTGAAGAGATATAGATGCATTTTTCTATGTGAAGAGATATAGATATTTAGATATTTTTTTTTGAGAAGTGATTGTTTTGTCAGTAAATGTTTGTAAAATACTTGGGCATTCATTGTGTATATATGTTAATATTTTTGTAATAAAGTATGAACATTATTATTTATTTGAGTTAATATTTTTAATATATTTAAATGTTTTATATTTGTTTATTATAATTTATAAAAATATATCGTATTAAAATTGTGTTTGTTAGGTTAAGAGTTTATTTTTTTTAGGAAGTAAGGAAATATGTTAACTATCTAAGGCCGACATGTATCTTGTAGTAGTGAAAACATGTCCCCTTACTAACTGCTAATGAGAAATTCTTAATGGCTTGGTTTTTTTTGAATAACAATAATGAGTTAGCTTGCATTAGGTGGCTGTCCTCTTTCCAGGTTTGACAACTTATTTATGATAGATTTTCCCATTATTTGGAAAAATATAATATAATAATATTGTATATCAATATATAAATTAATTTTAAGAATTGTTATTCTTTATTAACATTTAAAATTAAAAATTAAGAAAGGGAAAAATAATTTACCATATATATAGTTAATCATATAAGTTTTATAAATATAATAAAAACTATTGTATCTCATAATCTTATTGACAAAGTACATACAAAACTTATAATCAACATGCAGATTTTTTATCCCTTATATTTATTTATTATTTTCTAAATTTGATAATTTTTGGACTGTAAAATCTTAAATTTTAAGTGTTTCAATCACCATTTTAACACTAAAAATGGATTCAACATCATCAAAAACTACTAAGACACCCAAAATTCCACAATTTAACAATTGTAATTTGATTTTTTTTAAACTCCAACCATATTTAACCAAAAATCTAACAGAAAAACCAACATTTTCCAAGCAAAAATGTTTAGACCATACGCATCTCTTGAAGTTGAACTCCAATGCTTGTCTCTTTCTCACACGCTAAACATTCTTTAAATATAATAATTATTGCATGAAGTCTTTTTTTTTCTCTTATTAAATGCTTTACTGTAAGCAATGTTGGTTATAAGCATGATTTAAGATGTGCTCTCATTATGGCTCTTGTTATGTTTTGGTAAGTCATTGAATTGTTGATAAATGCATGGGCTACCTAGTGTGACTGAAACTACTTGAGAGGGCATTAGAACTTCTCGGTGACTTTTAGTTGAAGTACAAAGATTTACACTCAGATATGCATTCATGACCTATAACTCACATGTTTACCATATGTTTGGCGAAATGTCTAGTGTGTTCTAAGCAATCTATGTTAAGATTTTTATTCAAGTTTGAAGATTTAGCATTGTTTCTATGTCAAATATGATTCTAGAAAGTTACAGGAAGTTCTGGGCAGTGGTATGGAGGCTAGCCTAGAAAAGTGGCTCAACTCTCGGGATCGCATGCACTGAACTAAGGAATTTAGGTCATAACCACTGGTAGCTAGGCTTATGAGCATGGTTGGAGCCTCATAACTGCATGCATGTAGTGTCAAGGGTGCAGTTATAGGTCTAGGTCTGGGAAAAAAGGTTCCAGTTCAGGGATTCGTCACCTGGGGTGGTTGTTCAGCGTCTGAGTGATATGTGGTTCTTGAGGAAGGTCAGTAAGTCTCAGTTGTGGGCCCCCCCTCCTTAACTGGAACTAGGAGGTCAAATCATGTCATAGTAGCACTCAACTTCACATTTACTTGGAAGGCTTGTAAAACTGGGTAAATGTGGGGAGGGGCATGTTAAAGATTGGTATCAAAGCTTCCAGGTTCATACACTTGGAATGGATGGGAGGGATGTGATTGCTATGCACACATGCCATTCGTATGCATGCATCGTAGTGGCTATGGTTGTCATGTATATAGTTGGTGTCACAGTGCATGATGTCGATAGGTTGTTATGTTAGTGTCATTATGTGTATATACATGTATATCGTGCTAATTTGTACTAATTTGTGAAGACGAGATAACCTCCTCTAAAATTCACTAAGGTATGTTTGATTATGTTTAAATTTAGTTTATTTGACATGGTATGTTTGCAAGAAGAAGAAGATTATAGATGAAAAGAAGAATGGTGGATTACAGTTCATGTGACTCTCCTTATAGATCAATTGAATAGCATGGGGAAGAGTACTCTCTTGACATAGCAGATACCTTGAGAAGTTTAAAGGAATAAATCAGAAGTTACAAGGTAGATAATGATAGGATAATTTAGTCCGAGGAAAGGCTTGCTAGAGCTTAGGAAAAGAAAGCCGAGGTCAATGCAATGATTCTTTAGAGTTTATTAGAATTGTAGAGAAAGGGATAGCCAAAGATAAATTAGGGATATGAGTAAATGATTAATGAGGCATACAATAGTAGGTCTCATGGAGGGCACAGGTTGTACAAGGATGACACAATCAGAAGTGGCAGATGGATGGATACATCTGATAGGAGAGGTTGTGGTTATGAGTTCTATTCTAGTTCTAGTTCATATAGACATCATGGTCATCATCGCTATCACCCTTACATGAGGAGTGAGAGGGGATACTTACCGAATGAGCTTGAGAAATCCAAGGATCCTACATTTGATGGAGAGCTAAAGAAACCAAAAGATGTAGAAGCTTGACTGCTTGGTGTAGAAAAACCTGTAAATTCACAAGCTCATGTATTCTACTAAAACAAGAGACAAGAATCAACTTTTACTATTTATAGCGGAAGCCCATAAACATCGAGCAAACAATAATCAATAGAGAAAGAGAATCAAAGGCACATAACACAATAAATATCTGGGGAAAAACACAACTCAAAACCCCACTATCTGTTTTGTATTAATCAGGAAAATCAAGATGAAATTACAATGCTTGTTCTCTCTAGAACAATCCCAGCACTCAGCAAATTCAACTTCCAACTCATAAGCAAGTTCAAGGCCAAATCTTAGCCAATTCACAAGCTCTCCAAGTCTCTATTCCAATGTGTAATTCCTATGAAGGATATCTTGTATTTAAAGGGAAATAAAGCCTCTAAAAATAGCACAATATCTCAAGGATCAGTTCCTGATTGCATACACTATCAATGTAACTCAGAAAAATATAAAACAAATAGTACATTATCCCTGCACTCTAGTCTCAACTGTGTCTTTCTAAGAATAAACATGAATGAGTTTCTTATGGTGGAATCTTCAGTTAACTAGAGTAGCACTAATTAGGTCACTAGTGTCCCAACTGACTGTTTACTCACTATTAGTTCCTGAAATTGATTGGTACTAATTTAACTAGACTTAACTTAATAAACTGAGTTAACTAATTACAACTCATTAATAACTCATCCCTAACTCCTATAAATTAGGGAGAACATATACATGTCTTCTAAAAGACTTCCGATTCAAATTTCCTAAATTAGTTAAGTTAATTAAACTTATTAATTATTTTCAAATTGCTATGAGAAAAGAATTCTATTTTAATTTACAGTTTAATTCAAGGACCAATTAAACTGGAATTTCTTGTTGCCATTTCTCAACACTCCCTCTCAGCAAGAAAGGGATTATCCACTACCCTGATCTTGTCTCTATGAAACTCTAATTTACATCTTGGCAATGCCTTTGTCAAGATCTCAACATCTTACTCCTACGTGGGAATGTAATGTAACAACATGATCTGCCTCAATACACAGTCTCTGAGATGATGATACCGGATATCTATATTCTTAGACCGATCATGAAAAACTGGATTTTCAGAGAGTTTGATATAACTTTGATTATCACAATAAATCACTGTCGGATTCATCTGCTGACCAAACAAACCAACCATGATCTTCCTCATCCAGATAGCCTCACATGCTGCTTGAATTGTAGCCATGTACTCTGCCTCTATTGAACTAAGTGCAACCGATCTCTGTTTCCTGCTGTACCAAGAAACTGCAACTGACCCAATACTAAAGATCCCTCCTGATGTGCTCTTCCTGTCAAATGGACTCCCTGCCCAATCTGCATCAGTGAAGCCTTGAAGCTTCACTCCCTATGTCCATCTATACCACAACCCAAACTGAGTAGTGCCTCTGAGGTATCTCAATACATGCTTTGTCACCTTCCAATATAGCTTGGTAGGCCTAACCATTGCTTGACTAAGATGGTTAACTTCATAACACATATCTGGTCGTGTGTTCACCAAATACATGAGTGAACCCACAAGTTGCCTGTAAAAAGTAGCTTCCACTACTTCTCCTGAAGTAGAATCCTCCTTCTTCCAGTTACCAATTAGAGGAGTCTCCACGGGTTTATTGCTCTCCATGCGGAATCTACTGAGTATCTCATTGGCATACTTTCTTTGAGAAACAAACAACTCCCCATCTTCCTGCCATACTTCCATGCCAAGAAAGTAATGCATGAGTCCCATGTCCTTCATCTAAAACTCTCTTGCCATTTCCTCCTTGCAAGATTTGATGAGCTTCTCATCACCTATCAATATGAGATCATTTACATAAATTACAATGATCAAAAGCTTACCTTCCACCACTATGTGATACAGGTTCGGATTTGCTTCACTCTTCGTGAAGCCCAACCTAGTGAAGTAGCTATCTACTTTTGTGTACCAAGCACGGGGTGCTTGCTTCAGCCCATACAATGCTCTCTTGAGTTGGCACACATGTGACTCATGGTCCAAGGTTTCAAAACCTTCGGGTTGTTCTATGTACACCTCTTCCTCAATCATGCCATTGAGGAAGGCAATATTCACATCCATCTGATGGATCTTCCAACCCATTTGTGCTGATAGTGCCAAAATAGATATGATTGATGAGGAACTTGCAACAAGAGAAAAGGTCTCATCGTAGTCAATCCCCTCTACCTGTGAAAAGCCACGGGCCACAAATCTGGCCTTATGCTTCTCCACACTACCATTTGCAGCTTGCTTTACCTTGTAAAGCCAATGGGAGCTCAAAACTGACTTGTCCTCTGGTCTTAGGACCACATCCCAAACAATATTTGAAACTATGGAGTCATACTCCTCCACCATCGCATCAACCCAAACTAGCTGCTGCACTGCTTCCTGAAAGGAAGATGGCTATGTCACAACACATGCATGCATAAGTGCCATGTATCCAGTGTACCTCTCTGGTGACCTCCTATGTCTATGCTGAGAAGAGGGTGCTCCCACATTCTCCCGTGCATCATCCACCAATCTGTCAGCCTCTCTGGTGTGCTTTCTTCCCTCTCTGGAAGACTCTGCCTGAGTGGATGTCTCCACTCCCGGAACCTCTGCATGTGGCTACTCCACATAAATATGAGGCTCCTCAACCTTAGGAACTAAAAGTTCCTCCTTCGCATGTAGCTCAAGCTCCCTCTCAAGGGATACTTGCATGGCCTTCTCCTCATCAAACTTGACATCCCTGCGAACCACTATCATCCGACTAGTTTGCATGTACACCCGATAGTTATGGGGAGTATTAGTGTACCCCACAAAGATCCTCAACTCCGTTGTTGGATCAAGATTCTTCCGTGCATATTTGGTCACATGGAAATAAACCGATGACCCAAAAATCTTGAAGTGACCAACTTCTGACCTCTTACAGGAATAAGCTTCCTCTGGTGTTTTACTCTCAAGTATCCAATGTGGACTACAGTTATGAAGATAAACTATTGTGTTGCATGCCTTAGCCCACAAGTGTAGTGGTAGGCCCTGATCATGCAACATCGCCCTTGCTTCCCCTATAATTATCTTATTCTTCCTCTCGACAACCCCATTCCGTTGAGGGTTATGACGTGTCGTCAACTCTCGTTTAATCCCTTCCACTGCACATAAGTTCTTAAACTCATTGGAGACATATTCTCCACTATTATCAATCCGTAGAGCTTTAACATTCTTGCCTGACTCTTTCTCGACCAATTCTTTGAATTTAAAAAACTTTATGAATGTTTTATCCTTTCTCTGCATGAAAAATATCCAACATTTACGAGAATAATCATCTACAAATATAACATAATACATGTGTTTGGCGGTGGATATTGTCAAGAATGGTCCACACACATATGAATGGACTCTCTCCAGAATAGACTCTGCTCGACTGTCTCTATCTCCAAAGGAATACTTGGTGTATTTTCCCAAAGTATAACCCTTGCATGTATCAACTTGCTCAAGCGTACCTTTGGGAAGACTGGTAGAGATTTACTGCAATATCTTCAAAGCCCCATGATGCAACTGGCCCAATTGCTTGTGCCACAAGTTGCCGACGTCTCGACTCAACATCTTTTCCACTTTTTAACTCAAAGCAGCACAATCCTATACCTATATCCTATAGAGATTCTGAACTCGAACCCCTATCTTCTTTACTTGACCCATGGCTATGTGTCAAAGGAATGCCTTTCCTTTCGAAAAGATCACATCATAGCCTCTATCCTCAAGCATGGCAATGGATACCAAGTTCTTCGTCAATCGGGGTACATGCATAACATTCTTCAAGGTGAGTGGAGCCCCATTCTCCCTCTGAAAGGTTATAGTGCCAATACTGGTAACACTATGCTTCCCATCGTCACCCATCTCGATATGCATCTAGAGATCCTTCTCCTCCAGGTCACTGAATAACTCCTTGTTACTAGTCATGTGGAATGACGCTCCACTGTCAAGGTACCAAACACTTTCCATCATTGATGACACCAAGCATGAAATAAGGGAAAAGTCCAATTCGAATTGGGAGGCCAAAGCCTCACCCGCTGTTCCTCCTAAGGACTTCTCCTTGGACTTCTTCAATGGACAATTTGTAGCAAAGTGACCCATCTTGTGACAATGAAAGCATTTAACTTTCGTCATGTCCTTCTTCTTACCTCCATGATAAGAATCTGATTTGGAATGAGAAATTTTACATTTCCCCTTCCTTGCCTTAATCACTAAGGCACAATTCTCTTCATGATCAGTCTTTGATGAAGAGCCATCCCTGGTGTTCCTCCTAATCTCATCTTGCATCAAATCCGACCATAGTCATTCCCAATTTAGCAGCTTCTGTTGACCATTGACAAAGTCCTGATAACTATGCCAACTCTTTCGGAGTCCAAGAAGAGCAAGGCTCACCATATTGTCCTCGGAAACTATGATTCCAACACTTCCAAGTTCATCCCGGCATTGAGTGAACTTGGTCAAGTACTTTGGAATCGTCTTGCCTTTCTCCATCTTGATTTTAAGAAGTTTATCCTTCAGTGCCAACTTCCTTTGATCACTGCTATTCTGATACAAGTCCGTAAATGTTTTCTAAATAGCATGCAGAGTTTCCTTGCCATGGAGATTTGAGACAATGTGGTCTCGAACTCCCTCAAGGATTATCCGGCTTACCTTCGCCACACACTTCTTCCATTCAACCAAGTTTTGTGCATCCGTAGCTACTGGCTTGGGGATTTCTTGATCAATGAATTCCTTCAAGCCATTGTCTTATAGCACAACCTCCATCTTGTCCCTCCAGGCTATAAAATTCAAGTTTCCTTCCAAGGCATACTCAAGCCTCAACCCATGGAATTCCATCTGTCGATCCTGAAGTATGTATGCAAATTTGACTTTCACCTATAACTGAGAACTCAAAACTTCGAAATATCCTCTAGAGAGCTGATTTTAAATCAAAGATATCTCCCTCATCCAAACTCTGATTCGGCCGATTTGTTTTTTGAATTTGGGTATCTTTTCTCGAGGAATCCAAATCTGCAATTTTTTTATAAAAATTTTGCACAAAATTGCTCAGAAATTCTCTGCAAACCATTGGCCCAAAAAACAATCTTGCTCCGATACCATGTAGAAAAACCTGTAGATTCACAAGCTCATGTAATCTACTAAAACAAGAGACAAGAATATACTTCTACTCTTTACAATAGAAGCCCATAAACATCGAGCAAACAATAATCAATAGAGGAAGAAAATCAAAGGCACATAACACAATAAATATCCGGGGAAAGCCACAGCTCAAAACCCCACTATCTGTTTTGTATTAATAAGGAAAATCAAGATGAAATTACAATGCTTGTTCTCTCTAGAACAATCCCAACACTCAGTGAATTCAATCTCCAACTCATAAGCAAGCTCAAGGCAAAAAATTAGCCAGTTCACAAGCTCTCCAAGTCTCTATTCCAATGTGTAATTCCTATGAAGGATAACTTGCATTTAAAGGGAAATAAATCCTCTAAAAATAGCACAATCCCTCAAGGATCAGTTCTTGATTGCATGCACTATCAGTGAAACTCAGAAAAATCTAAAACAAGTAGTACATTGTCCCTGCAGTCTAGTCTCAACTGGGTCTTTCTCAGAATCAACATGCATGAGTTTCCGATGGTGGAATCTTCAGTTAAATAGAGTAGCACTAATTAGGTCACTAGTGTCCCAACTGACTGTTTACTCACTATTAGTTCCTGAAACTGATTGGAACTAATTTATCTGGACTTAACTCAATAATTTGAGTTAAGTAATTACAACTCATACATAACTCATCCTTAACTCCTATAAGTTAGGGAGAACATATACATGTCTTCTAAAAGACTTCCAATTCGAATTTCCTAAATTAGTTAAGTTAATTAAACTTAATTAATTATTTTCAAATTTCTATGAGAAAAGAATTCTAATTTAATTCACAGTTTAATTCAAGGCCAAATTAAATTGGAATTTCTTGTTGCCATTTATCAACACTTGGGATGAATAAGTTCTTTGAGCGATATGATTATACAGAGAATATGAAAGGAAGGATAACTATTTTTAGTGTCAAGGGAAAGGTATGCATTTGGTGGGTCATATGTGAAGCGTGTTAGAGGCATCATGATAGGGGAACTGTGTTGGCATCAGTTCAAATGAATCTTCAGGAAGAAGTATATGTTAGAGAGATATTACAATGGAAAAGTTAAGGAGTATTATGAGTTGAAGCAGATGATGAGTATATGACTAAGTTTTTAGCATTGTTAAGGTATGTGCCTTACCTCAAGGATGAGAAGACGAAGTTTCAAAGAT
This sequence comes from Pinus taeda, assembly GCA_000404065.3. Lineage (NCBI taxonomy): Eukaryota > Viridiplantae > Streptophyta > Pinopsida > Pinales > Pinaceae > Pinus > Pinus taeda. The sequence goes on along the minus strand of APFE031679922.1, from coordinate 15,517 downwards.
TCATTAGTTGACTGCCATTAAAATTCAAAGATCAGATTGAGTATGATGAGCCTCGATCATTAGAGGAAGTCATCGGGAAGTTGAAGCACAGTTATGAGCAGTCAAAGTGCAAGACTTAGCCAAAGCTTGATCGGAAAGGTAATATCAAGACCAAAGGAAAATGGCCTCTGAAGCGGGAAAGACCTCAGGATGCACGTGAGAAGGAGATTATGGCTCCTTATAAGAAGTTTAACATAGTTGAAAAGGGACATGGACCTCATCCTGGAGAGAAACAAAATAAAGGTAGTGGAAGGGGACCATTTCAGTGTTGGATTTGTGGCAAGGATAATCGCAATAAGGATTGTCCATTGTATTAGGGTAGTAGAACTAAGATCTACAATGCTCGAGAGGCGCAGATAGTTGGGGACGTTGGTTAGAGCATTCCTCATATTTATGCAATATTTGATAAAAGACAAGCAGATCGCCAGGCATCCATTATTGAGATGGAAGGTAAACTATGTGATTGATTTGTTTCTATTTTGATTGATCCTGGAGCTAATTATAGTTATGTTAATCCCGACCTGGTGGATAAGTGTGGCTTGAGTAAAGAAGTGCATGCAGAGTCTTGGTTTGTGTAGTTGGCTATAAGGACCAAGAAAATGTTGGGAATCACAATTGCCATTAGATCGAGTCCATCATTGGGTGAGAGCTTGTGCATTTGAGTTGAATGATATGAATACATCAACACATGTAAATGTGCTTCCATTGGGATCATACATCATGATTATGGGCATGGATTGGTTGTACCTTCATAGGAATAAGGTAGATTTCTACGAGAAGGCTATTGAGTGCTTGGATTATGATGGAGAGAAGAGAATCGAGCAGGGAAGGAATAATCCTACATCAATGAGAATGGTTACAACTATGCAGGCTAAGTGTAGTTGCAAGAAAGGGTGGGTATTGTTTGCAGTACATGTTTCCAATGACAAAGGGAAGGATGTTGAGGATGTTTAAGTCTTTAAGAGGTATCTAGTTTTGCAGTAGTTTCAATATGTATTTCCAGTAGAGATTTCAGAGCTACCGCCTCACAGGGAAGTGGAATTTTCTATTTAGTTGGTATAAGGAGTAACACCAACATCAAAGGCACCGTACAGAATGAGCACTCTAGAGTTGGTGGAATTGAAATTTCATCTTAAGGAAATACTTGATAAGGGATACATAACACAAAGTATGTCGCCTTGGGGTGCACCAATATTGTTTGTGAAGAAGAAGGACGATACTCTAAGGTTGTGCATTGATTACAGGAAATTGAAAAAGGTGACGATCAAGAACATGTATCCTTTGCCATGGATTGATGACTTGTTTGATCAGTTTAAGGGATAAACAATGTTGTCAAAGATTGACTTGAGATCAAGATATCATCAAGTACGCATCAAAGGAGAGGACATCTACAAAACTGCATTCCATACCAAGTATGGGCATTATGAGTTTGTAGTGGTTCCATTTGGTCTTACTAATGCTCCAACTACTTTCATGTGTTTGATGAATAGTGTGTTTCATCCTTATCTAAACAAGTTTGCGATAATATTCATTGGTGACATATTGATATATTCTAAGAACGAGGAAGAGCATGCAGAACACTTGGAAACGGTGTTTAGATTGTTGAGAGAGCATCAGTTGTATGCGAAGATTAGTAAGCATAGTTTGTTTTAGACAAAATTTCATTACTTGGAACATAATGTTTCCAAGGAAGGTATATCAATGGAACCAAAAAATATCAAAGCTATCATGGAGTGGCCGACTCGTAGGAATGTGGATGAGGTCAAATCATTCATGGGACTAGCATGTTATTACAGGTTGTTCATCAGGAACTTCTCATAGATTGCCTATCCTATTACATCTTTGCAGTGAAAAGGGAAGAAGTTTGAATGGACTGAGGACAATGTAGCTAGTTTTGAGTAGTTGAAGCATTTTCTTACAAATTCTCTAGCCTTGAAGATCGCAGATAATGAAAAAGAGTTTGTGGTAAGTACAAATGCTTGCAAGAGGGGACTTGTTGGACTCTTGATGCAGGAAGGAAAGGTGGTATGATATGAATCAAGAAATTTGAATGAGCACGACATAACTATGTGACTCACGATCTTGAGTTGGAAAGTATCATTCATGTCTTGAAGATGTGGAGGCATTATCTTCATGGTAGGAAGTTCATCTTGATGAGTGATCATAATGGACTGACACACTTATTTGACCAACCTAATCTGAATGCCCAAAAATATAGATGGTTGACTACTCTTAGTGAGTTTGAATTTGAGATTAGATGCATCAAGGGTAAGGAGAACAATGTTACATATAGTCTCAATAAGAGAGTGCAGGTGAATCACATTACAACAGTGAGTTCTTATGGGACAAACTTGCAGGAGAAGATATTTTAGGAAAGAAAACATGATGACAGGTATCAACCGTTGAGACACATGTTACAGTACCAGGGTGAAGGTGATAGGGATGAGCAGTATCACCTCACGACATATGTCTTGGTCAGATTCATAAACATTATTTCTGTACCAGATTACAATAAGCTCAAGAAACTTATCTTGAGGGAGTTTCATCTCCAGCTGTATTCAGGTCACCTGGGATATCAGAAGACATTGACAACAGTGAAGTAGCTATACCATTGATCGAACTTGAAGAAGGAGTGGTTGGGTTAATTGTGAGATGTTTGGACTTTCAGTCGGTAAAAGTAGAGTGTAACCATACATGTGGTTTATTATATCCAATTTTGATTCCATAGTGGAAATGGGAGGTCATTTCCATGGAATTAATTATAGGTTTGCTGAGGACATTAAAGCAACATGCTTCCATCATGGTTGTGGTTAACAGGTTAATTAAGGTAGCTCAATTCATTGCAGTTAAGTCTACAAATTGAGCTAGTGAGGTAGCTCAAATTTTCATCAGGGAGATAATGAGGTTGCATGGTGTTCCTAAGAAGATAATATCAAATATAAATACCAAGTTAACTTCCAGGTTTTGAAAAGAGTTGTTTGCAGGTTTGTGGTCAAAGTTGGCTTTTAATACAACTTATCATCCACAGACATATGGATAAACATAAAGGGTAAAAAAGATTCTTGAGGATATGTTGAGGATGTATATCATGCATTAGCAACAAAGGTGGGAGGAATATCTTCCACTGGTAGAGTTTGGGTATTAGGAGTCCTTGAAGATGAGTCTGTTTGAGGTTCTTTATGGGTAGAGTTGTAATACTCCCATCATTTGGAGTGATCCAGTGAACAAGGTATTGATTGGACCAAATATGTTGGCATAAATGGAACATAAAATGTAGGTTATTGAGAGGAATTTGAAGGCAGCACATGACAGACAGAAGAGTTATGCACATTGACACAAGGTATTTAAGGAGTTTCATGTTGGGGAGAATGTGTACTTGTGTATCAAGCCTAATAGGAGCTCCTTGAGGATTGGATCATGTGCTACACTGACACTTCGATATTGTGGGCATTTTGAGATCCTTGAGAGGATTGGATCAGTAGCCTACAGAATTGCACTACCTTCAATAGTGAAAGTCCATGATGTCTTCCATGTTTCATTACTTAAGGGATATGTACAAGATGTTGATCATGTGATTGATTGGTTTGTATTGCAGGTGGAACTAGAGAGAGAATTCCATCCCGAACCTTAATTCATATTGCAATGGAAACAACTCATGAGCTGGAATCGAGAAAAAGAGCAATTTAAAGTACAGTGAAAGCAATTTAGGTCTAATGAACCTACATGGGAGATGGCTGATCAGATGAGGGCTTGGTTTCCTTCATTATTTAATGGTTCAAGAAAATGAGTTTTGGCATATGTATGTATATATGTGTATGGTTGTAGATACCATGATGAGTTGTGTTATAAAACACCAATAAGCGGTATGATTTTCATGTTTGTCATGGTTTGAAACAACTGTTCACTGTAAATATTTCATTGAGCTATGCTATAAATCTCATTAGGACACATGTTTTTGTTTTCAACAGTTTGTTGGGTCATAGATGTCATAAAACACCAAGGAAGATGTTCCCCTTAGGGGGAGGGGTTTGTAACAACCTCGGGTTAAAGTTTCATGTAATAAAGGCAAAATAAGACCAAGGTCATGGCACTCGTATTCCAATATGAATGTTGGGAAAACCACTATAATGGGATTCACTATCGGTTTATTAATGGCTAAGGAAATGAGAAAAGGAAAAGATGCATTAATTGGAATTTATTTATGAGAAATAAAAGAAAATAGGAGAAAAGGAAGGCAAACAGACACAAATTTTCATGAGAGGGAAATTAGAAGGAAACTTAAGGAAAATGAAGAAAAAGGAGACATCAATAATAAAAAGGAATTAGAGAACCAATTCACAACTTTGGACACAAATTTTATCAGTTTGGTTTTGGAATTAGTGAGAGGGAGAGAGAGAGAGCACCAAGATGAGAAAGAAAGGAAACAAAGGAAGGAATGACGAAAGAAAAGGACAAGCAAGGAAAGCAAGGAGAAGGTTGGATCAACAATTTTAACATGAAGATTTGCAGGTAACTGGTTGCATGTGTTGTATTTCCTGGCTGAGGTGTGAATGCAAGGTACATGCATTTGTTTATTTGGTTCATTTGCTGTCATTGGCATGGGTTTTTCCATGTTTGACAGTGGTTTCATCCTTTCCTGGATAGTCATGGTGTGATGGGATTCATTTCTTGGTTGAACTTTGGATTACTAGAAGGTTTCAAAATTGGGTGAGGTGGTCTCAGGAAAATTCTCAAGGGTTGGTGGTGGATATGGTTTTATCCGGGAAGCCCTCGACAGGTGGGTGTAGACAAGAAAATTCCTCAGGGTATGGTGAAGAAAATTTGAGGAATCCAAGTTTGGTTTGGTTTTGTGATCTCGAGATCGGTTAGGTGAGATCATGGTAGTTTGAGGGGGGAGGTGGTTTAACCTATGGATTCCCCTGGTCATTTATGTCTTGCTTTATTCCATGAGATCCCACATTCATGCTTGGAATATAGCATGAGGGTGATAGGACGAAAGAAATAATTGGTTCAACTCAATCTATGGTTGGGTGGTATGTGGAAGTCCCTGACTTGGTTGGATTTTGCATATGTTAATGAAAACTATTTTTCTATTGTAATCTATGGGAATTCGTACCTATTATTATGTTTCTTTGGTGGATGTTCTATCATGGTTAATAATTTGGTTATAAGCATGATTTAATATGTTCTCTAATGATGACTCTTGTTATGTTTTGATAAGTTAATAAATGGTTGATGAATGCATGTGCTAACTAGTGTGGTTGTAACCAATTGAGAGCGAATTATACACTCTGTGATTTTCAGCTAAATTACAACGATTTACACTCACATATGCATTCATGACCTGTAACTCACATGTTTACCATATGTTTGACAAAATGTCTAGTGATTTCTAGGTAGTCTAGGTCGAGTTTCTAATTCAAGTTTTAAGGTTTAACATTGTTTCTATGTCAAATATGATTCTAGAAAGTTACAAGAATTTTTAGGCAGTGGTTTGGAGGCTAGCCTAGAAAAGTGGCTCAGATCTCGAGACTGTAGGCACTAAATTGAGGAATTTAGGTCAGAATCACTAGCAACTAGGCTTATGAGTGTGGTACCATATTCAGGCATTGTCAAGGGTGCAATTATAGATTTAGGTCATGGAAACAAGGTTTCAACCTAGGGATTGGTCACCTGGGGTGATTTTTCGGCCTATGAGTAAGCTGTGGTTCTTGAGGAAGGTCAGTAAGTCTCAGTTGTGGGCCCCACTTCCTTAACTAGAACTAGGAGGTCGGTTTCTGTCATAGTAGCACTCTGCTTCACATTTACTCGGAAGGATTATAAAGTTGGGTAAATTTGGGGAGGGGCATGTTAAAGATTGGTATCAAAGCTTCTAGGTTCATACACTTGGAAGGGATGGGCTGTGATTGTTATGCTTGCATGTCAGTCGTATGCATGCATCACAGTTGTTATGGTTGTCATGTATATAGTTGGTGTCAAAGTGCACGATGTCGATAGGTTGATATATTGGTGTCATTATGTGTATATACATGTATATCATACTAATATGGACTGATTTGTGTAGATGAGATAGCGTCCCCTAAACTTCACTAAGGTATGTTTGGTTATGTTTATATTTGGTTTATCAGACATGGTATGTTTGTAGGAAGAAGAAGATCAAATATGACAAGCAAAATGGTGGAATAAAACTCACGTGACTCTCCTTATAGATTAGTTGAGAAACATGGGGAAGAGTACTCCCTTAACATAGTAGATACCTTAAGAAGTTTAAAGGCATAAATCAGAAGTTGCAAGGAAGATAATGACACGATAATTTCATCATAGGAAAGGCTTGCCAGAGCTCAAGAAAAGCAAGCTGAGGTCAATGCAGTGATTCTTCAGAGTTTATCAGATTTGCAAAGATAGGGACAACCAAGTATCAATTATGGACAAGAGGAAAGGACTAATGAGGCATACATTAGCAGGTCTCATGGAGGGTACATGTCAGACAAGGATGAGATAATCAGAGGTGGCAGATGGATGGGTACACCTGACAGGAGAGGTAGTGGTTATGGGTTCTATTTTAGTTTTGGTTCAGATAGACATCACAATTATCATCGCTATCATCCTTACAGGAGGAGTGGGAGGGGATACTTTCCAAATGAGTTAAAGAAAACCAAGCCTGCTACATTTGGTGGAGAGATGAAGACACCGAAAGATGAAAAATCTTGGTTGCTTGGGATGAAGAAGTTCTTCAAGATGCATGATTATATAGAGAATATGCAAGTCAAGATAACTATTTTCAGTCTCAAGGGAAAGGAAAACATTTGGTGGGAAGATGTGAAGCATGTCAGAGGCATAAGAACAAAGGAATTGAGTTGGCATAAGTTCAAAATACACTTCAAGAAGAAGTACTTGCTAGAGAGATATTACGATGGAAAAGATAAGGAGTTATACTAGTTAAAGATGGGATTTATGACAGATGAAGAGAATATGACTAAGTTTCTAGAGTTGTTGAGGTATGTGCCTTATCTCAAGGATGAGAAGATGAAGGTCCAAAGATTAATCAAAGATTGTTATTAGCATTGAAATATCGGATTGAGTATGATGAGTCTTGGTTATTGGAGGAAGTCATCGAGAAGTTGAAGCACTATTATGCACATTCAAATTTCAAGGCTGAACTTAAGTATGATTAGAAAGGTAATGACAAGACCAAAAGAAAATGGCCTCTGAAGTAGGAAATACCTTAGAGTGCAGGTGAGAAATAAAATGTGGCTCCTTACAAGAAGTTTAACACAGTTGAGAAGGGGCATGAACCTCAACCTGGAGAGAATCATAATAAAGGTAGTGGCAGGGAACCATTGCTATGTTGGATTTGTGGCAAGGATCATTGCAATAAGGATTGTCCATTGTACCAGGGTGGCATGCCTAATATCTATAGTGCTTAAGAGGCACAAAAAATTGGGGATGTTGGTCATAACATTCCTTAGATTTTTGTAGCATTTGATAACATGTAGGTGGATCACCATGCATCCATTATTTATATGGAAGGTAATCTTTGTGATAAATTTGTTTCCATTTTGATTGATCCTGGATATAATTATAGTTATGTTAACCTTGACCTGGTGGATAAGTGTGGCTTGAGTAAAGAAGTGCATGCAGAGTCTTGGTTGGTGCAGTTGGCTACAGGGACCAAGAAAAGAGTTCATAATTGGGTGAGAGCTTGTGCATTTGAGTTGAATGGTATGCGTACATCAACACATCTAAATGTGCTTCCATTGGGATCACACAACATGCTTTTGGGCATGGATTGGTTGTACCTTAAAAATACTAAGGTATATTTCTACGATAAGGCTATTGAATGTTTGTATGATGACGGAGAGAAGAGAATATTGCAGGAAAAGAAGAATCCTACATCGATGAGAATGGGTACAACTATGTAGGCTAACCGAAATTGCAGGAAAGGGTGTGTATCATTTGTAATACATGTTTCCAGTGACAAGGGGAAGGATATTGAGGATGTTGAAGTCTTGAAGAGGTATCTGGTATTGTAGGATTTTCATGATGTATTTTTGGTAGATATTTCAAACTTACTACCTCACAGGGAAGTGGAATTTTCTATTAAATTGGTATCAGGAGCAACACCATCATCAAAGACACTATACAGGATGAGCACTCCAGAGTTAGTGGAATTGAAGTTGTAGATTAAGGAAATTCTTTATAAGAGATACATAAGGCCAAGTGTGTTGCCTTGGGGTGAACTAGTATTATTTATGAAGAAGAAGGATGGTACTCTCATATTGTGCATTGATTACAGACAGTTGAACAAGGTGACAATCAATAACAAGTGTACTTTTTTGCAGATTGATGACTTATTTGATCATTTGAAAGGAGAAACATTATTTTCAAAGATTGACTTGAGATTATGATATCATTAGTGTATGCATAAAAGAAGAGGACATTTACAAAATTGTATTCCTTACCATGCTTGGGAATTATGAGTTTGTAGTGGTTATGTTTGGTCTTACTAATGGGCTAACTACTTTTATATGTTTGATAAATAGTGTGTTGCATCCTTATTTGGACAGGTTTGTGATAATATTCATTGATGACATATTGATATATTCTGAGAATGAGGAAGAACATGTAGAACACTTGGCAGTGGTGTTGCAAGCTTAGTAAGTGCATTTTCTTTAGACAAAAGTTAATTACTTGGCACACGCTTTTTCCAAGGAAGGTATAGTAGTGGGCTAGGAAAATATTAGATCTATCATGGAGTGTTCAACTCCTAGGAATGTGTATGAGGTCAAATAATTTATGGGATTAGCAGGTTATTACAAGTGTTTCATCAGGAACGTCTCACAAATTTCCTATCATATTACATATTTGCAGTGAAAAGGGAAGAATTTTGAATGGACTGAGGAGTGTGCAAATAGTTTTGAGCATTTGAAGCTTTTGCTTACAAATTCTTTGGTCTTGAAGATCAAATATCCTGAAAAAGAGTTTGTGGTATGTATCGATGCTTGTAAGAGGGGACTTGGTGGAGTCCTGATGTGGGAAGGACATGTGGTATGCTTTGGAGTCAGGGAATTTGAATGAGCATGAGCAGAAATATATGACACACAATCTTAATTTGACAGTTATCATTCATGCCTTGAAGATGTGGAGACATTACCTTCTTGGAAGGAAATTCGTCTTGATGAGTGATAATAGTGGGATGGGGTACTTGTTTAACCAACCTAATCTACATTTCAAGCTAGCTAGATGGTTGGATACTCTCAGCAAGTTTGACTTAGATATCATATACATCAAGGGAAAGGAGAACAAGGTTGCAGAGGCTCTAAGTGGGAGATCGCGGGTGAATCACATTGTAGTAGTGAATTCTTATGGGACAAACTTGCAGGAGTGAATCTTGTAAGCAGGACAATATGATGATAGGTATCAAAAATTGAGGCACAGGTTACAACAACATGGTGAAGGTGATAGGGATGAGGAGTATCACCTCACAACATATGGCTTGGTCAGATTTGGGAATAAGATTTATGTACCAGATGATAGAGAGATCAAAAAGCTTATCTGGGGGGAGTTTTATGTCAAGCTGTATTCAGGTCACCAAGTATATCAAAATAAATTGACGAAAATTAATAAGTTCTACCATTGGCCAAACTTGAAGAAGGAGGTGGTTGAGTTTGTTGCGAGATATTTGGACCTTCAATAGGTAAAAGAAAAGTGTAATCATCCATTTGGTTTATTACAACCGATTTTGATTCTAGAGTGGAATGGGAGGTCATTTCCATGGACTTCATTACAGGTTATTTAAGGAAATAAAAGTAGCATGATGCTATCACGGTTGTGGTTGACAAGTTAAGATAGATCACTTCATTGCAGTTACGTCTACGAATTCAGCCAATGAAGTAGCTTAGATTTTCATTAGGGAGATAATGAGGTTGCATGGTGTTCCTAAGAAGATCATATCAGACATATATGCCAAGTTCACTTCTAGGTTTTGGAAAAAGTTGTTTGCAGGTTTGGGGACAGAGTTGGATTTCAATACAACTTATCATCCATAGAAAAATGGACATATAGAGAGGATCAACAAGATTCTCGATGATATGTTGAGGATGTATGCCATGCATCAGTAGCGGAGGTGGGAAGAGTATCTTCCACTGGTAGATTTTGGGTATAATTAGTCCTTGAAGATGAGTCCGTTTGAGGTTCTTTATGCTCGAAGTTGTAATACTCCCATCAATTGGAGTGATCCAGTGAACACGGTATTGATTGGGTCGAATATGTTGACAGAATGGAACATGAAATGCAAGTTATTAAGAGGAATTTGAAGGCAACATAGGACAAGAAAAAGAGTTGTGGAGATCAACATAGGGTATCTAAGGAGTTTCAGACTTGGGAGCATGTGTACTTGTGTATCAAGCCCAAGAGGAGCTCCTTAAGGATTGGATCATGTGCCAAGCTGACACCTCGATATTGCGGGCCTTTTGAGATCCTAGTGAGGATTGGACTAGTAGCCTACATACTTGCGCTACCTTTGATAATGAATGTCCATGATGTTTTCCATGTTTCATTACTTAAGAGATATGTATTGGATGCTGATCATGTGATTGACTGGTCTGTATTGCAGGTGGAAGCAGAGGGAGAATTCCAGCTAGAACCGCAATGCATATTGCAGTGGAAACAACTCATGATACGAAACCCAACAATAGAGCAAGTTAAAGTGCAGTTGAAGCACTTCAAGGCCCGATGAAACTGCATGGAAGATGGTTGATCAGATGCGGACGTTGTATCCTTCATTATTTGTTGGTTCAAGAAAATGAGGTTTCGCATATGTATGTATATATCTATATGGTTGTAGATACCACAATGAGATGTATTATAAAGCTCCAATAAGTGGTATGATTGTCATGTTTTTCATGGTTTGCAACATTTCTTCATTGTAAATACTGCATTGAGCTATGTTATAAATCTCCATAGACAATATGTTTTTGTTTTCTGCTGTTTGTTGGTCATAAGTGTCATAGAAAAACAAGGAAGGTGTTCCCCTAAGGGGGAGGGGTTTGTAATAGCCTCAGGTTAAAAGTTCATGTAATAAAGGTTAATAAAGATAAAATAAGACCAAGGTCATGGGACACGTATTCCAAGTTGAATGTTGCGAAAAGTGCTATAGTGGGCATCACTTTCGATTTACCAAGGGATAAGGAAATTGACAAAGGCATTGGTGAAGGAAAAGATGCATTAATTGGAATTTATTTATGAGAAATAAAGGAAAATAGGAGAAAATGAAAGTGGAGATGCAGATTTGCATGAGAGAGAGATTAGAAGAAAAATTAAGGAAAATGAAGAAAAAGGAGACATCAATAACAAAAAGGTATCAGATAACCAGTTCACAACTTTGGACACCACTTTTGTCAGTTTGGTTTTCGAATTAGTGAAAGAGAGAGAGAGAGCACCAAGAGGAGAAAGAAAGCAAGAAAGCAAAGGAAGGAAAAAGGAAAGCAAGGGACAAGAAAGGAAAGTAAGGGGAAGGTTGTTCAGTAGGAAGATTTTATAGGTAACATGTTGTATGTGTTATTCCCTAGTTGAGGTGTGAATGCATGGTACATGCATGTTTTTATTTGGTTCATTTGTAGTCATTGACATGGGTTTTTCTGGGTTTTACAATGGTTTCAACCTTGCCTTTCCATTTCTTAGATAGCCATGGTGTGATGGGTTTCATTTCATGGTTTAGATTTGGATTGCTAGAAGGTTTTAGAACCAATTGAGGTGGTATCAGGAAAATTCCCAAGGGTTGGGAGTGGAGATGCTTTTATTTGGGAATCCCTCGAGAGGTGGGTGGAGACCGGAAAATTCCTTGAGGTATGGTCAAGAAATTATGAGGCATCCAAGCTTCGTTTGGTTTTGTTTTGTGATCTCGGGACTCATTTAGGTGAGATCATGGTAGTTTGAGGGTGGAGATGGTGATGAGGCTCATCAATAGGTACATTATAAGGGTCATGATGCCATCCTTCAGCTTTAGAAGTATCTCTTTCTCACATTTATTTACATTTTTTTGTTATATTATGCTTAGTGGGAAGGATAAAATATGTTTTTTATATCATGTGGCCTACTATGGTTTACTTGTAGGAAATTGAGCAATTTTTTAGACGATTTCCATGCAGGGGCTCAAAGTAGACAAAAAGGAGAGAATATAGGGGGTGTCCACCTCTTTAACTCCCTCAATCAACCCAAGATCACAACACTCTCTCTCTCACCAGCTCAAGGTCATTCGAAGCCAAGAAAGTGAAAGTAATGAGGTCATTGGCAGCCAAGCAAGTGTAAGTAATGAGGAACAAGATCCACCATTCTTGATTTGTGGGAGACAAATATTCCTATTTTCTAGGGAGTTGCTAGTAACTACCCTCTTGTATAAATAAGCATGTAGAAGAGCTCATTAGGATTTGCGTTCTGTTTTCATCTAGGTAGTTATTGAGCTTAAGAACATGACACTGTTATTTTTTACTATTATATGATGTATTAGACATTGATTCAATGATAATGAAAAGTTGTTTATTGATTCATCACTGAGTCAGTTTTAGAGGGTTGAGGCTCTTGGGTTTGGGCCCAACCCTAGTGGCTTAGGTCCCTCTTGTGTCTTTGTATATCTTTTTATTTCAGAGTACTTATTAGTTTCTTGCATTTTAGTAGAGAATAATCCAACAAAAATATGTGATTGCAACCTCTACCTCATCTCTCTCATGGGATCATGAATAGAACAATTTACAAACACAATCCAAAAGTATTATGTTTATGATTTCTTGGAAGAAGATTTGTGTTAATCATCTTATTTTGCATGTGCTTTTTGTATCTTAGGAGTTAGTTTATTGATTAGATCACAATTTTGAAATTGATTAGATACCATTTAAATTCAACTCATCTTTTCCACTACTAGTTGTTTCTTTTTGTCAATAATAAATGGGTATATGCATGTGATGATTGTAGGGCTGTTTGGATTTGTAGGAAAGGGCACCTTCACCACCTCCATCTTGGACTTCCTCACCTTCTCTTGTGAAACCCCAAATTCTGTCCTAAAAATCCTGTTCATGAGATCATTTTCCTAGGATCAGCGAGAGCATCCCTCCTAGTGAAAAACAGGCTTTCATAAGGCTATGAGATTAGCTAGGGGCTTTGGCCGCCCTTCACTCATCTACCTCAACCTCCATCCAACTTTCCATACATTGAAACCATCATTTCCACCTCTTAAACTTTCTCGGCAACCCTCCTGTAGCAACCTCCTGTAGCACACATGTAACAACCTGTTTCTTCACTAGTTTTGACCTTTGCTGCAATTTGGACTCAATTTAGAAGGATGTTGACCCCCAATTGTGACTCCATGATCAAGGGAATCTCCTATGCCACTCCAAACCCTCATTTTCCTTCACTGCAAAAACATAATAGTGTTAGTTTCCTTATCACAGATTTAGCACAAATAGAACATTGATTTATATGCAAGTGTGAGCTAGTTCGATGGTACATAGAATATTGAGTTATGATTTGGTAGGTTAGGTTCTTTTCTGTAAGTAAATCTAATAACTAGACGAACGATTGCAAGATAATGTAGTTTCCTTTCTGCAATTAGTTTAGCACTTTCCTTTTCATGAATTGTTTCTATGGAATTTTCAAGTTGAAGTTAATAGCATTTCCCTTTTCATAGTTAGAGGTAGGTTCTAAATTGCACCTTCATTAGCTAGCTTTCCTTCTAATTCAGTAGGAGAAGGGATCTTGGAACACTATTGATCAAAGGTCCTATTTGAGAGTAACATGAGTAGAATCCCATCTACTGTGCATATAGCACTATCACCTCGAAGTTTGTATGAACCACGGGTTGATAAATAGAGTTGAGGAGCCCTTGGGAGTTTCAATACTCTTGGTGCAATACGAGGGCTCACCACTTTTTGGCGCCGTCGCCATGGAGGTGTCTAGGTAGATGTTATTTCTGAATAAGCATTGTTTTTTGTTTTGCATACAATTTTGAAGAATTAAGTAACATAGCTTACCTCCCTCACACAAACAAAATCCTCCCACCATCAAGGTCCCAACCGAACACCTTCCAAAATTGAAAATTTGTTGAGGTGCCAAGAAACAACCACCAAACAATGGAGCCGATATAGCTTAAGGAAGCCAAAAAATTACTATGCCTAGAAATCCAAAATGGATAGAATAATAACCAGCTAAAATAAGAGCCAGTACTTGAATATGCACATGCAAAGATAACAAACTCTCCTCTAGCGACCTACTAGCCTCACATTGGTAATTAGATCATGCGGGAGGAAGTTATTGTGTGACCAGAGGAATCATAAAAACACCATCATGAAGGAGAGATGAGGAAAATCCTGCATATCAAGAAAAAAAAAAAGAAACTAGGAATGGATCTAATCTCCTTCACACAATGAGACTCCTCCCACCACCAAGGCCCAAATTGACCACTTTCCCCAACATAAAATCTGCTTAGGCATCAGGGAACATGCCCCAAATAGAAGAGAGCTTAGGAGCACAATACGGAGACAATGAACACGAATTAGGGGAGGGATAACAATCCAAACTTCCTTCTAGCCACCCAAGACCCAATTGCGGGGTGACACAAAACCTGCCCAAGATCCCATCCAACAGTAAAACCCCAAATAGGGAGAAAGAGCACTCCCATAAAAATTAATAAAAAGGAAATAACATACATAATGACATAATTTAGAGAAAAAAATAAACTACTAAGATGACTTGACATAATTGAGGAGATAACCCCTTCATGTTGAGAAATGGCAGCAAGAAATTCCAATTTAATTTGTCCTTGAATTTAACTAAGAATTAAAATTGTATTCTATTCTCATAGCAACTTGTAAATAGTTAATTAAGTTTAATTAACTTAATTGGCTTAGGAATTTCGAGTTGGAAGTCTTTCTGTAGTCATGTATATGTTCTCCCTAAGTTTTAGGGTCTAGTATGAGTTTAAATTGAGTTGGAAATTAGATCACTCAGTTTACTGAGTTAAGTTTAGTTAAATTAGTTCCAAACGGTTTGAGGAACTAATAGAGGACTAATAATTAGTTGGTGCACTAATGCATCCACTAGTGCTCCTTTAGTTAACTGAAGATTCCCTCATGAGAAGCTCATACATTTCGATTTTGAGAAAGACCCATTTGAGACTGGAGTGCAAGGACAATGTACTATCACTGGTATTATTTACTGGAGTGTAAATATTATGCATGCATCAGAGATTGATCCAATGTTTGGATTGCGTAGTTTTGGAAGCATGAATTCCTTTTAAATACAGGCTATTCATCATAGGAATTAAGCAAGAGATTAGGGGCTTGGAGAGCTGCTGAATAAGCTAAGGATTTAGTATGAGCTAGATTGTGTGCTGAGAGAGTTAGCATACTTGTGCAGAATTGTTCTAGTAAGAACAAGCTTTGTATCTTCACTCATATTTATGATATATGCAATAACAAGTTAATAA
>APFE031679916.1:0-10499 GCA_000404065.3 Pinus taeda | reverse complement strand
TAACTTCAAAAATCAATTTCTCTTCAACTGTTAGGGGTTTGAGGTAAAGTAAGGGCTCGTTAGAAAGAGGAAAAAATCCTATTTAAGACGTTGTAAGAATCATTGTGGAAAGATGCCTCCAAGGTGTCCAAAATAATTTTCTTTGTGACTGGTCTTGAAATTTTTAGTGCAAAAGAGCAAGGTCATTACGGCTTCTCCATTTTTTGGGACATCATGGCTTTTTCATGGCTTTGTCATAGGATCATAGAGTCATCATGTAGGAGGTTTGTCATCATGATAGTGTAGCATCACGAATCCAACAAAGTCATCATATATTAGTGCAATGATTTTATTAGCCATATGTCATTAGATCATCACAAGGAGAGCTTCTACATCAAGAGTCACCATGAGCATCAATAAGAAGGACTTATTCATCAAGAGTAAGGACATCATCCTTATTTCTAAGGCTTCATCATCAAGAGCAAGGATACAAGAGGTTATAGTGTCTTCATGGTTAGTTCAAGGACATCTAGGACATTATGAACAATAGGCATCTAGGACGAGGCTTGTTCTTAGTGGCTTCACATCTTCATTCATGGTATCCTTGTCAAACAAGACTCTTGACATCATCATCTAGAACTAGACATCTCAAGAATATTAACATCTCGATCAATGCCATATTGACATCAATGACAACCTATATTAACAAATCTGCATAACTCTTATGTCTATCATGTGTTGCCTTTAGATTCTTCTTGATAACCGACATTTCCTTTCCATCTCTGCCAACATATCTGATCCAATCAACACCCTGTTCACTAGATCATGATGGGAGTATTACAACTCCGCCCATAGAGTGCCTCAAACGGAATCATCCTTGGTGACTCTTAATACCCATTATAATAAGCAAACTCAACCAGTGGTATATACTCTTCCCACTTTCGTTGTTGTCACATGACGTACATCCTCAACATGTCATTCAAAATCATGTTGACCATCTCTGTTTATCCATCTATTTACGGATGATAAGTTGTGTTGAAGGCCAACTCTATCTCCAAACCTTAGAACAATTCTTTCCAGAACCTAGAAGTGAACTTAGCATCATTGTCCGATACAATATTTTTCGATACACCATGCAAACTCATTATCTCCTTGATGAGGACTTATGCTACACCACTAAAAGAATAATTAGACTTCACTAGAATAAAGTGTGCTACCTTTTTCAACCTGTTAACCACACCATAATAGAATCATGTTATCTAGATTTCCTCAAAAAACTTGTAATGAAATCCATGGAAATGACCTCCCATTTCCACTCTGGAATCAAAATCAGTTGTGGTAGACCACTTGGATGCTTACACTCTGCTTTTACCTCTTGACAATCCAAACATATAGCCACAAACTCTGCAACTTCCTTCTTCGTATTCAGCCAATAGTATAACTTCTTCACCGTTGTCAATGTCTTCTAGTATCCCAGGTGACCTGAATAGAGCTTAGCATGAAATTCTCTCAAGATAAGATAATTGAACTCTCTATTTTCTGACACATAGATCTTGTCCCTAAATCTGACCAAACCATTTGTTTTGAGACAATAGTCCACATCCTAATCACTTGTACCCTATTTCAACATGTGCCTAATCTATGTATACACGTTATCCTATTGTCATGCCTGTAAGATCTGATCCAATAAATTCATCCCTTATGAACTCATAATTGTTATATGATTTACCTGCACTCTTTTTCTTAGAGCATCTGCAACCCTATTCTCTTTTCCCTTAATGTACCTAATCTCTAATTCAAAATCACTTATCGTGGCCAACCCTCTAGTTTGCCTAGAATTCAAATTTGGTTGGTCAAATAGGTATCTCAATCCACTGTGATCACTCATCAATACAAACCTCCTACCAAGAATATAGTGTCTCCACATCTTCAATGCATGGACGATCACTGCCAACTCAAGATCATTTGTAACATAATTCTGCTTGTGCTCATTAAATTTCCTTGATTCATAACATACCACCTTTCCCTCCTACATCAAGACTCCACCAAGTCCTCTCTTGCAGGCATCTGTACACACCACAAACTCTTTATTTAGATTTTCAATCTTGAGAATTGGAGCATTTCGAAGCAATTGCTTCAAATGCTAAAAGCTTGTTGCACATTCCTCTGTCCATTCAAATTTGTTTCCTTTCCTCTATAATGATGTAATAGGATAATAAATCCATGAGAAGTTCCTGATGAATCACGTGTAATAATCTACTACTCCCATGAATCATCTGAGCTCATCCACATTCCTAGGAGTTTCCCATTCCATAATATCTTTGATATTTTGTGGATCCAATGTTATGCCTTCCTTAGAAACCACATGTCCCAAGTAATGTACTTATGTCTGAAAGAAACTGCATTACTAAGCTTGGCATACAACTAATTCTCTCTTACCAATCTCAATAATGTTGCTAAGTGTTCAAAATTCTCTTCCTCGTTCGTAAAATATATTAATATATTATCAATGAATAAAATGACAAACTTGTCCAAATAAGGATGCAACACACTATTCATCGCGCACATAAAATTAGTTGGAGCATTAGTCAAACCAAAAGGAAATACAACAAACTCATAATCTCCATACATGATCTGGAAAGAAGTATTGTAGATCTCCTCTTCTTTAATGCATACCTAGTGGTATCCTGAACTCAAATCAATATTCAAGAACATCATTGCTCCCTTCAACTAGTAAAACAAGTCATCAATCCTTGGCAATGGATACATGTTATTAATCATCACCTTGTTCAACTTCCAGTAATCAATGCACAATCTAAGAGTACCATCTTTCTTCTTCACAAATAATACTAGTTCACCCCACATCGATACACTTGTACTAACGTATCATTTCTCAAGCATTTCCTTCAATGCGACTTCAATTCCACTATCTCTAGAGTGCTCATCATGTATGGTTCCTTTGATGCTAGTGTTACCCCTGGCACCAAATCAATAGAAAAGTCCACCTCCTTCTAAAGTGGCAACTCTGAAATCACTACTAAGAATATGTCCTGAAACTGCTGCAAGATCCAATACTACCTCTTTAGGACTTCTGCATCCTCAACATCCCTACCTTTATCACTAGAAATATGTACTACAAATAATAGACACCCTTTCCTACGACTACGCTTCACCTACATAGTTGTAACTATATTAATTGAAGATGCCCTGTAAGATTCTTTGTTCCCCATTGTCATCCAAACACTCAATAACCTTATCATAAGAATCAACTTTGGTCCTGTGAAGGTATAACCAGTCCATACCCAACAACATATTTTATGATCCCAACAGAAGCACATCCAAATGCGTTAATGTAGGCATACCATTCAACTCAAGCACACAAGCTCTTACCCAGTGATGAACTCTCTTCTTAGTACATGTAGCCAACTGCACTAACCAAGACTCTGCATGCACTACTTTATTCAAACCACACTTATCCACTAGGTTAGGGTTAACATACTATAATTAGATCCAAGATCAGTCAAAATAAAAATAACTTGATCACAAAGTTTACCCTCCATCTCAATAATAGATGTCTAGTGATTTTCCTGCCTATCATCGAATGTTGCATAGATCCGAGGAATGATTTATCCAACATCCCCAATTATGTTTTCTTCTCATGCACTATAGATATGAGGCCTACCACCCTTATACGATGGTAATTCCTTCTTGAGATGCTCCTTTCCACATATCCAACACTACAACTATCCCTTACCCTCACCTTTATTATGTTTCCCTCTGGGTTGTGACCCATGTCCATGTCCAACTACATTAAACTTCTTGTAAGGAACAACATTCTCTTTCTCACCTACATCATGAGGTATTGTTCATTTTAGTGGCCACTTTACCTTAGATTTTTCTTTCCCTTTCTAACCGTATTGAGACTTTATCTTATGCTTCGATTTCTCATAACAATGTTTCAACTTTCTGATAGCTTCCTCCAATGATCTAGGCTCATCGAACTTGATCTTGTCTTTGAATGCTACAGGAAACCTACTGATGAATCTCTAAATATTCTCTTTCTCCTCCTTAAGATAAGGCACATTCCTCAACAACTCCAAGAATATGCTAGTATACTCCTCATCAGTCACAGACCCCATCTTCAAGTCAAAGAATTCCTTTGCCTTATCATCATAGTATCTCTTCGATAGATAGTTCTTCCTAAAAGTCTTTCAAACTCCCACCATGTCAACTCCTCTTCCCGAATGCCTCTGTCATTCTTCACGTCTTCCCACCAAATTTTTGCTTTACCTTTAATATTGATGGTAGTTATCTTGGCCTTCATGTTATCTAAATAGTCATGCAATCTGGAGAACTTATTCATCCCAAGCAACCAAGATTCTCGATCTTGTGACTTCTTCATTTCTCCATCAAATGTAGGTGGCTTGATTGTCTTGAACTCATCTATAAAATATCCCTTGTTACTCCTCCTGTAAGGATGATATTGATTATGACCATGGTACCTATCTGAACCAGAACTAGAATAAATCCCATGTCCACTGCCTCTCCTATCAGGTGTGTCCAAGAGTCTGCCATCCCTGACAGTATCATCCATGTATGACCTGATTCCATCATGATATCTGATACAATAGGCTCCATTAGGCTTATCCTCATGCCAATGATTGATCGTAAGTGGTCCATGCCTTTGCAAGTATGAGAAAATCTGAAGAATCGCTATATTGACCTCTGCTTGTTTCTCCTATGCTCTGGAAAGTCTCTCTTGTTTCTCATCTGATTTGTTGGGAGAATCTCAAGAACTATAATCCACTAGTTTGATAGTCATATTTGATCTTCTACTTCCTACAACTATATCGTGTCAGCTAAACCAAAACATAAACATAACCAACATACCTCAATATAGTTCAGGGGAGGATATATCGTCTACAATATCAACCAAATTAGCACAATACATGTATAATCATAATCATAGCAAAATATAAACTTCATCTCAATCATCATCTGAGTCACCATGCATAGACATCAAGCACATATACAACCTACATGCATGCATAACAACGCACTCCGCACATCCAGTCCAAGGGTTGAATCATGCTCTGATACCACTTTGTAACACCCCCTTACCACACTTACCAAAGCTTACTAATCCACCAGGGTAAATATGTGACGAAGATTTGTTATGATATGATTCAACTCCCTAAGTGCAATCAGGGAAATGGAACCAACAAACCAAACACTTTAGAGACCTCCCTTGGGTGCTACAAGACCACCACGAGCTAACCAACCACCCCATGTTCCCAACCCCTGGGCTAACTTAGCTTTTCACTTAACTAAACCCCAAATTTCTCCCATGACAAGGCCTCCATGTAACTGACACCCTCTAGTCTCTCCCACAAGCCTGCTTCCCAACAACTGCAGTCTTTTCCAGCCAATTTTGTGCCAGCAACTGTGATATCTCAGCCACTTTTTCAAGGCTATAATCCATACCTTTTCCCATAAGTTAATGACACACTCATAAGTCATAAATAAAAAGGAAACAAGGCCTCTAATGAAAATATTGAACAAGGACCTAGCTTGACCCATCCTAACCATGACAAGCATTTTGTCAAACACATTATGAACATGTAATGTACAGGTCATAAATACACATCTAAACATAAGGGCCTCATACTTATCTGAGATTCATCAATAAGTTTTGATGCCCTCTCACAATAGTTGCATTATCATTTATTAGGTCATAGATTCATTAAGCATTCATTTACTAATCAAAATATGATGAGAGCCATAACTAAAGTATATCATAAAACCATTTTTAACAATGATAGAACAATGATAGAACAACAATAATAACCCAAATAATAACAATGATAGAACAACCATCAAATCCACATAATAGCAAGTACATTTACTTGTGAAATACAAGGGAAAAGAGCTCTTATTAACATGTGCAAAGGCCAACCAAGTCAAGGACTTCCATGTACCACCTGACCATGGATTGGGATGAACCAAATATTTCTTTCATCCAATCACCCCTGCACCATATTCTAAGCATGAATGTGGGACTCACAACAAAACCAACCATGGCTTCTTAGGCTTTACTGTGTATCCTACTATTACCATTCAAGGGATTCCTAGGCCCAAAACCCTCATCTATACAACCAGGCTTTACCATTTATCCTTCCATTACCATTCAAGGGGTTCCTAGGCCCAAACAAATAACATACACTACAAGATTTACCACAATCCCACCATATACTGGTCAAGGGATCACTAAGACATAAATAAGCATGGATGCCTCCAGATCTCTCCACATAAACATTGAGGAATTTTCCCATCTCCACCCTTAGGCTTTACCATGTATCCCGCCATTTATTGGTAAAGGGATTCCTACGCCTTTGGAAATTCTCCTGAGACCACCCCACAGAGTTTCGAAACCATCTGGCAATCCAGATCAACCAAGTAAAGGAACCCCATTACACCATGGCTATCCAAAAATGGAAAGGCAAGGATGAAACCATTTTCACACCTAGAAAAACCCATGCCAATTACAGCAAGAGAACCAATTACACACATGAATGTACCATGCATGCCAAAACTAGCAATGGAATCAAACATGCAACTCGATACCTACAAGTAATCCTGTTGTAGCCACTTTATCCAACTCTTCCGTGCTTGATCTTTGCTTCCTTGTCCTTCCTTTCTCCAATTCTAGAGTGCTCCAAGAAGTGTGAAAGAGTATGAGAGAGAGACAGAGAGATCTAAACTAAAACTATCAAAATGTTGTGAACTGATCCTCATAAGCCTTTTTATTATTGAGGCCTTTGTTTTCTTTAATTTGCATTATTTTCCTTCATTTTCCTCCTCACATGCAACCTGTGACCTTTCACCTTCCTTTTCTCCCATTTTCCATTATTTTCATAAATAAAATGCCAAACAATGTCCCTTTGCCTTTTCAAAGCCTTTTCCATTCCTTTGCCAATTTCCTCTTAGCCATAATAAACCAAATGAACACCCACTGGGATTTTTTCCCAACATTCAGTTTGGAATACATGTCCCATGACCTTGGTCTTATCTTGCCTTTATTAACTTTATTACATGATTGTTTAAGCTAAGGTTGTTACAAATGTCTTCTAGTCTTTCAAATTTTTCCTTCTCTCATTTTCTCTTTTTTTCCTCTGCATTTGCAATGAACTCTAGCAACCCTTCCTTATTTTTGAAATATGTTAGGGAGTTTTCTTACCTTAGTTACAACACTGGGGAAAATTTTAAGGGATAAATTTCACTCATTGGCTAAATTTGCATGCCTTTTCTAAAATGCTTAGCCAAAAATCTATAGGATAGAAATATTTTAGTTTATAAATCAACAAAATTTTCTAGAAACATAAATGTCTTAAAATTTTCAATACTTTCACAAAATATGGAAAAACATTTTATGGTTGTAATTTTAAGAAATAGTAAAATTCACAAATATTTCTATACTTCAAGATAAAAGTGGATCCTCAAAAGGTTTCCTTGTATGACATTGGCTTATTTCTGCATAAATTTTATAACCTCAAGAAGTGTAGGAGCACCTCCTCAAAACACATAGAGATCTCTTCTCTTGTGTTCCATGTGACATTGTGAACTTTTGCTTCATGCTTCGAGGCATATACAACATATTTCTTTAATCACTCTAATGTGGCATCAAACTTATTCTTTTTCATTAGCTAACATTATGGTGGCTTCCTCCACTTGCTTTCTCCATAAATTCTCCTTTTCCATACCTTACTATACGTTCAACCATAGCATATCTTTTTCCTTTCCCATTTTCTTAGCCTATTATTGGAACTATAGATTTTGAATCTATAATGCTCTTATGTGAGAATCTTTCTCCTTCACCTTAATTGTCCTCTTTGAATTCAATTATATAATGAACTTGGTGAGAAAAAGTAGGCCCATCTTTCATAGGCCAATGATATGTTTTGTTTGCAGTTTATTCTATACCTAAAGTTATTTATTTATGAGAAATGCCTTTGATATATTGAGTGGATTTATACTCTTAATACTAAGAACTCTATTATAAAATATATTTTTTTCAACCTAAACCTTGAACTAAAACCTAGAACTAGCTACATCTATTATGAAAAATCTTATACATTACACCTATTGTGGGATATGATAATGAAGTGGTCAACATAGGATGGATAGAATTGGTTATTGAAGGAGAGGATCCCTTAGATATGAACTTTGGGTGATGATGCAATAACTATGTCAGGCCTCCAAAATTTCATCATCTTTTACTCTCATTTTATCATATGTTGTAACTCTTTACCATATTTTGTATCTCCATAACCCTACATTAATAACCATTTTCATGATCATATGGGTTTATCATTATTATTTTCCAATTCATTTATTTTAAGTAATTCAAGAGAATTTATGATTAAATATTAAGAAATTAACATGTTTTCATATATATATAAAAGTGGTATGAGTTTTATGATATTGTTCGCCTATTTGAAGATTCTAGAAGGGTCCTATTTGGCCACTCAACCACAAATTCGAATTTCAATTCTAACTCATGAAGATTTGTGGAATATTTGTAGAATATTTGGATCATTGACTAAGCACATTCAAAGGATAAAAATCATCGATGTTTTGATATGTGTCTCTTATCAAAACTATGAGAGGATTTGTATCTCATATTTTTAGGTGATTGGTGGTAACCACAAGAAATAAATGTGGATCTAGGAGAGATTTGTGGATGTATATTTATTGATTAGTTATCTTAAGTTTTTGTATAAATATGAGTGCATCCTTCATATAAAGGAGTTCCATCCAAGACATGTAATTTGTAAAGTGAGATAAAAAGGAAGAGAGTTTAATTATTATAATATATTTGGAACTTTCTCCAACTTAATTTTATGGAATACATGTTGTTGCTTTGATCTCCAAACTTTGATAATCGTTGAGTGTGCTTGCTGAGGAGTGGAGGGCCCCCATCAATTGTAGCTTGCACACCTCTTTCCTTTGTTGTAAATATTTATGTTATTTCATTTATGCAAGTTTAGGCTAGTTTCATTTATGTTATGTTGATTATATGTTTTACGTGGTTTTATTAAGATTGATTTAATTTCATTATGTTTAGATTGGATTGGATTTCATTAATGTTTTTTTATTAAGATTGATTTAATTTCCTTATGTTTGGATTGGATTGGCACACTAGTAATCTCACATTAGTAATCTCAGAGGATACTATATTAAATTACTTTTTCATTCCATAGCTTAGATTAGAATTGTTGGTTTTCGTAGAGCTGGTCTTTGAGAGAGAACATGCATGAAAGATAATGTGTGCACTTGCTTTTCATTTGATTTCATTATTTTATTTGTAATTAGTTTCAAATTTCTTGCATTAGATTAATCTATTTTGAGAAATAATCACCTATTACATATAGTACATTTATACCTCATCAGTTCAGGAACCCCGGGTTGACAATTTAATGACAGGGATTTAACTCACAATTAAATCACTCAACATTTTAGCGTTGTTGCCAGGGAGGTATACATAGGTGCTTATTTTTAAACTTTAGACAACTCATGATAGTTGCATTCATTCTTAGATGCATGGTTAACAACATATTAAAATAACTATGATGCATATTAAATATTCAATCATTTTTCAATACTTTGTGCTAATATGTGTGCAACACATGAAGTATCAACTAGTTGGAATAATTCACAATTGGAAGACGTCCTTCCAAGAAATTTCTTGAATCCTAGCAACAACTAGATTATCGCCTCTTAGGAAGAGTATATTTTAACTACATTCAGAAACTTGTCTATCTGTCCACCTCCGTAAGAAGATCTTGAAGTCTCTTTTGATTCCTCTTGTCAATCTATTGAAGAGACTAAAGAATCATGGAATAATTTTGATGGGGAGAAACCACTAGAATCTAATATTGAGGAATGCATAATAAAGGAAGATATTCAATGTGATCTAAACCAAGAAAAGAATCAGGAATGTCATAGCTTTATTGAAAGATGGTTCCAATCACGAATCAAGTCGAATCATTATTTTTTTTAGCGGAGTTCATGTGATTGAATGTGAATCAAAACTTCTTTTTTAGCAGGGATCGTGACTCACATGTCTTATTCTCAGGCGGGTTTGTTATTCCCATCTCACTTTATGCCAGCAGTGCATGGGAATTCTAGTGAAGTCGGCATTAGGTGTTGCGTACCTATCCATACATTCCGCTCTTCAACTGAAATACCAGAACCTATAGAACCTTAGTTGCAGAATCGATGCAATTCGGTAGCTGCAAAATCAATCCTTAGCTGCAGAATCGACGCAATTCAGTAGCTGCAAATAGGGATGATTTTAGGGGCGAATGTTCGCCCTTTGGCGAAATTAAGGGGTTTTAAATTTTTAGTGGGCGAATATTTTGTATCATAGTACATTTTTACAAATCACCTCAAATAGCCCACCTTATTTTAAGGGAGAGGGTAAAAAAGGGAAATTTAGCCCTTGAAATTAGGAGTTACAA